>BQNB010012248.1:44861-79624 GCA_026074375.1 Tanacetum coccineum | reverse complement strand
AGCCATATGCAAAATTGTTTCATCTGGTCTATACAAATTCCAAAGGATGCAGGTGCTCCAGAGGGAGGAATTTAATTGTTGAATATCTAGCGGGAACACATAAACGATTATATTCACAAATAATCTGCAAGGATCCATGGTTATTCGTCTGCAAAAAAGGAATATAAAAGGGTGTGAGAAGTGGGAGTTTAATCAACTTGCGAGGTCAAAAACAAAGTTTACAGAACAATGTCATGTAGAAGAGAAAACCTTAGCCCAATCAAGAATATCATTTTGCTCGTTACCCTCTTGACCAGAGAAAGGTGCCTCTTCTGTATCTGCTGAATCAACGTCGCTCCTAAAGCTCCTATCTTCACTAGGCGAACCCTGAAAACTGTATCAGGCAATTCTCATCAACAAATAAACATGTATAGTAAGAGTTAATTGTAACAGTTTTTATCCCATATCTGCATGAAAATTGCACCAAAAAGATCCTTAAATGACAGCAGGTGGGTCATTATATTATCGGAGGTTTAAAAAAAGCATTGACATAAGCGATGCAATACTTCTTCCTACACCCATGAAACAATAACAATCTATCGTGCTTATATAAATAGAGAGCATGGTGTACTATGACATATTACGAGTGAATATAAATTGCATATAATTATAACATCAAATGTCACAGATGCCTAAAATATAACAGCTTACCTTGAGGAAGAGTTAGAGCAATCATACTGTTGATAACGAAGAAGCGGCAAAATTGCATTAAGGATGTGTTTTTGACTAGGTTGTTTGTTGGAAACATTGTAATCAACACGACTATCACAAATATCAGCGACGGACTCGGCAGCTACACTCTTTCTTAGGTGAATCCGTCTCTATTTCAGGACGAACTGGTATAACACAATCAGTGTCACCTTGGTCCACCGAGAGAGAATCTACCTTGAGAAAATGGTGTTCATCTGTGGCCCTTTCTGTGGTTCCATTAAGCATTTCTTAAACTCCAAATTCAGATGAAACGCCAATCACTTTATCCTCTATAAATACTTCATCATCATATGTCAATTCTAATTCTAAATCGCTAATACTTTTTGTTAATCGTTCCAACCTTTCTTCAGTGAAGATGCTACGAGACATTATAAACATAATTAATAATTTACAAAATGAGGCCAAAAAGAATATGGATACATAACAACAATATGTAGACAAACCTGTTTAACACGCCAAAATGCAGTTCGAAAAATGGAAGTCTTGAGAGAATGCAGTAACACCGACGGGTCGTTAAAATATGCCGACTGAGTGGTGTCGGAAAAGCTTCCCCATCTCCGTCAAAGATATTAGCCTAGACGGTTGTTGCACTAACTCATCAACTAGAACACAACCACCATACAGAATTGAATCATCTGCACCCTACAGAGTTATATATCAGAACCCATAAATTATACAATACATACATATACAGTATATGTATATGTATTGAGAATTAGTCTAAAAGATATCCATGGATTACCTGTAACCTGAATACAAATGATTGATCATTTTGTTTAAGGTGTTCCTGAAAAAGTGCCATCATGTTAGAAATGACACAACAACAATTTATGAAAAAAAACTGAGATTATAATGGTGAAACATATACCTGTCCAAGAAGGATCTCGTTCAGTTCACTCATTGACGGTGTTCTCTCAATAGCGTGAACCTAAATTACACGAAGTAAGAAAAACCATAATGACATTTAAATTAAGGATTCGTTATAAAGCTGATACACAAAAAAACACGACTAGGTTGTAGCCTAACCTCCACTCCACCAGGGAAGCAGAACGAAAGAAGATCCTTAGACCTCAGAGGCAGCTGTTTGTCCGGAGGGTGCACAAAAAGAACCTGGAAGCAAATGGAAAGAATATATCACCTGCTCAGCCCGCATCATACATGACACACCCTTAAGCTAATTTGGTGTCTTCTGTGCCAATTCAGCCGGCCCAAGTGCAGCCCCAGCCAGCCCAAATAACAATCCAACAGGCCCATCCATACTCGTATCCACAAGCGTTCCAAACGATGACTCTACAAGAACCAATTTGGAACATGGATACTGGGGCGTCCTCTCATCTAGCCGAGAGCACAGGTATGCTTACTTCTTTTAGCAATCCAAGCTTGTATAAATCTGTATTTGTTGGCAACGGCCAACCCATACCCGTGACTCACACGGGCCATAGCCTTGTGCATACACCACATAAACCCCTTCATCTTCATCATGTTCTTGTCACACCCAATATAATTAAAAATTTGATTTCGGTTCGACAATTTACTCGTGACAATAACGTGTCTGTTGATTTTGATGCTTATGGATTTTCTATGAAGGATTACCAGACCCGCCGGCTTCTTCTCCGATGTGATAGTACCGGTGATCTATACCCTGTCACTCAACAACCATCCTCTACCACAACCTTTGCTTTGCTTTCATTGAGCCCCACCACGTGGCACAAACGCCTTGGACACCCGAGTGAAGATGTGCTTTGTCGTTTAGAGTCTTCTCGTTTTATTTCATATAATAAAACAAAGTTACCCGCTTTATGTCATGCTTGTCAATTAGGAAAACACACTAGGCTTCCTTTTTACTATTGTGAGTCGAATGTTGGGTCTGTATTTGATATTATTCATTCTGATTTGTGGACGTACCCCATCTCAAGTGAAAGTGGCATTAAATATTATGCTATTTTTTGGATCACTTCTCGCATTATGTTTGGGTCTATCTTTTGCTTCATAAATCCGACTTGTTCGATACCTTTGTTACTTTTCGCGCATATGTGAATAAACAATTTAATGTTGATATTAAGGCTTTGCAATGTGACCATGGAGGTGAGTATGATAATACCCGCTTTCACAACCTTTTTTGCCAAAATGGCATGCAGTTTCAGTTTTCTTGTCCCAAAACCTCTCAACAAAATGTGAAATCGGAACGTATGCTACACACCCTTAACAACATTACCCGCACCTTACTGTTTCAAGCACACATACCTCCATCATATTGGGTGGAATCCCTAAACATGGCCGCTCACCTTTTAAATATCCTTCCATCGACTGCCATCAATAATGAGATACCATTTACTAAGCTTCATAACAAACCAACCACATATGATCATTTGCGAGTGTTTGGATGCCTTTGTTATCCACAAATTTCCTTTGATCATAAACTTCAACCTAGGTCCACATCTTTCTTGGTTACCCGGAGTTGCCTTGACCTTTCAACCAACAAAATTATAATCTCCCGACATGTCATCTTTGATGAAGACCAATTCCCTTTTGGGTCCATGACGCCCGACACACCCCCATCCTACGATTTCTTGCTACCCCCTCACAACACCCATACGTCCCAAACTACTCATCCTAACAATCACCAATTACCTCCCCCAACTGCCATGCCTCCATCTCCTACTCACACGATCCCTACCCAATCGCCTCAAGCCTAACCGCAATCCCCACACCACCCCTTACCCCTCGTACTCCAGCAACCCACCAACAAATGTTGATCCCTCCTTTATCTTCAACTCATAAGCCCACTACATCAAGCTCAACACTGAATACCCATATTACCTCACCTGCTGCTACTGCTCATGGGAATGCCCCAACTACCAATACTCATCATATGGTCACCCGTGCAAAAGTCGAAATTTCAAAACCTCTTGCACGTATGAATTATCATGTCACAACTACTTCGCCTATTCCTCGCTCTCATTTACATGCTCTTTGTGACCCTAATTGGCATAAGGCTATGGTAGATAAATATAATGCTTTAATTTCTAACGGAACGTGGGCTCTTGTGCCTCATCCAGCTAATGTTAATATTGTTCGATCTATGTGGCTTTTCAAGCATAAGTTTAATGCAGAAGGCTCATTGAGCAGGTATAAAGATCGATTGGTTGTGAATGGTCGCAGTCAACAGCAAGGGATTGATTATGATGAGACCTTTAGCCCGGTCGTCAAACCGGCTACTATTCGTACTGTCTTGAGTCTTGCAGTGACACGTGATTGGCCTATTCATCAGCTTGATGTGAAGAATGCTTTTCTTCATGGCCAGTTATCTGAGACAGTCTACATGCATCAACCACCAGGGTTTGTTGATTCCGCCCACCCTGATTATGTTTGTCATTTGCAGCATTCTTTGTATGGGCTTAAACAAGCTCCTCGGGCATGGTTTCAGCGGTTTGCTAGCTTTATTACACGTGTCGGTTTTCAGCATAGTAAAATCGATATGTCACTATTTTTTTATCATATGGGTTCGGATGTTGCTTATCTGCTCTTATATGTGGATGACATCATACTCACAGCTTCGTCTACTGTTCTCTTACAGCGCATTATTACATTACTTCATAGTGAGGTTGCTATGACTGACCTTGGCTCTCTCAATTATTTCCTTGGTGTATCTACACAGCGATAGAAGTCTGGATTGTTTTTGTCTCAGTATAAATTTACAGAGGAAATTCTTGAGCGCGCTCACATGCAGCATTGTAACCCATGCAAGATCCATGTGGACACTGAGTCCAAACTCGGTTATGATGGTGACCCTATCAGTGACTCTACTTTATATCGAAGCCTTGCAAGTGCTCTTCAGTATTTGACATTCACACGCCCGGATATATCTTATGCTGTGAAGCAGATCTGTCTTTACATGCATGATCCTCGTGATCTATATTTTACTGCTTTGAAGCGTATTTTGCGCTATGTTCGTGGGACTATTAACCATGGACTTCAGCTTCATGTCTCGTCCACTAGTCAACTCACTGCTTATACAGATGCTGATTGGGCTGGTTGCCCTGTTACTCGTAAGTCTACCTTCGGGTATTGTGTGTTCCTTGTTGATAACCTTTTGTCTTGGTCTGCCAAACGGCAGGTTACATTGTCTCGTTCTAGTGCTGAGGCAATATATCGAGGTGTTGCGAATGTTGTTGCTGAGACTGCGTGGATTCAGAATTTGTTGCTTGAACTTCACACTCCTCTCTCTACTGCTACTCTTGTCTATTGTGATAATGTGAGTGCTGTGTATCTGTCTACTAATCCTGTGCAGCATCAGCGTACTAAACACATCGAGATTGATATTCATTTTGTCCGAGAATATGTTGCTTCCGGTCAGGTTCGTGTGCTTCATGTCCCTTCCAGATTTCAGTATGCAGATATTTTTACTAAGGGTCTCCCCACAGCTTTATTTCTTGAGTTTCGCTCCAGTCTGAACGTCCGAAGATCTCCCGCTCACACTGAGGGGGAGTATTAGCCTTGTATAAATCAAGTCAACGTTCAACAATAAAAGTCAAGAGTCAATAATCATCATCCAAGTCAAGTCAAGACATTTATTAGTATTTATTAGTCATTAATTTGTATTGGGCTCAAGCCCATGGTAACGATTCTAGAATGTTCTCTTATATCCTATATATAGGATAGTTGTTATCAATTGAAGACAAGCAAATCAATTAACCTTCAATGGTGAATTATCATATTCTAATATGGTAATCAGAGCCAACCCTAAACACTTCAAAAAAAATACACGCCCCTAAATCCTTAAATCTGCCGTTGCATTTTTTTTCCTGTCTTTGCTTGCCTGCTGCTGCTATCATTTGCTTGCATTATTTCCCTTTCATATCGCATGCTTAATTGTTGCCGTATTACTTTTCTTCTAAGCGCACATCATGACAAGTTATAATAACACAATTGGTCTACCTGCTGTTCACACGTCTCAAGGTGTTACCAATCAATATAATGTTGCATTATCAAGCTACTTTAATGGATCATATCCATTTACACCCAACATGGGCTTTGTTAACTTCCAACAGTCCAACATGGCCGAATCCATTTCACACCCTATACCCCTATACTCGGCCCAACCCAACAATTTGGGTTATGTTTATCTTCAGTCTGGACTTGGACACTATTGTCCATCACCTGCTCAGCCCGCATCATACATGACACACCCTCAAGCTAATTTGGTGTCTTCTGTGCCAATTCAGCCGGCCCAAGTGCAACCCCAGCCGGCCCAAATACCAATCCAGCAGGCCCATCCATACTCGTCTTCACAAGCGTTCCAAACGATGACTCTACAAGAATCAAATTGGAACATGGATACTGGGGCGTCCTCTCATCTAGCCGAGAACACAGGTATGCTCACTTCTTTTAGCAATCCAAGCTTGTATAAATCTGTATTTGTTGGCAACGGCCAACCCATACCCGTGACTCACACGGGCCATAGCCTTTTGCATACACCACATAAACCCCTTCACCTTCATCATGTTCTTGTCACACCTAATATAATTAAAAATTTGATTTCGGTTCGACAATTCACTCGTGACAATAATGTGTCTGTTGATTTTGATGCTTATGGATTCTCTGTGAAGGATTACCAGACCCGCCGGCTTCTTCTCCGCTGTGATAGTACTGGTGATCTATACCCTGTCACTCAACAACCATCCTCTACCACAACCTTTGCTTTGCTTTCATTGAGCCCCACCACGTGGCACAGACGCCTTGGACACCCGAGTGAAGATATGCTTCGTCGTTTAGAGTCTTCTCATTTTATTTCATATAATAAAACAAAGTTGCCCGCTTTGTGTCATGCTTGTCAATTAGGCAAACACACTAAGCTTCCTTTTTACAGTTCCGAGTCGAATGTTGGGTCTGTATTTGATATTATTCACTCTGATTTATGGACATCCCCCATCTCAAGTGAAAGTGGCATTAAATATTATGCTATTTTTTTGGATCACTTCTCGCATTATGTTTGGGTGTATCCTTTGCTTCATAAATCCGACTTGTTCGATACCTTTGTTACTTTTCGCGCATATGTGAATAAACAATTTAATGTTGATATTAAGGCTTTGCAATGTGACCATGGAGGTGAGTATGATAATACCCGCTTTCACAACCTTTTTCGCCAAAATGGCATGCAGTTTCGGTTTTCTTGTCCCAAAACCTCTCAACAAAATGGGAAATCGGAACGTATGCTACGCACCCTTAACAACATTACCCGCACCTTACTGTTTCAAGCACACATACCTCCATCATATTGGGTAGAAGCCCTAAACATGGCCGCTCACCTTTTAAATATCCTTCCATCCACTGCCATCAATAATGAGATACCGTTCACTAAGCTTCATAACAAACCACCCACATATGATCATTTGCGAGTGTTTGGATGCCTTTGTTATCCACACATTTCCTTTGATCATAAACTTCAACCTAGGTCCACAGCATGTGTCTTTCTTGGTTACCCGGCTCTACATCGAGGGTACCGTTGCCTTGACCTTTCAACCAACAAAATCATAATCTCCCGACATGTCATCTTTGATGAAGACCAATTCCCTTTTGGGTCCATGACGCCCGACACACCCCCATCCTACGATTTCTTGCTACCCCCTCACAACACCCATACGTCCCAAACCACTCATCCTAACAATCACCAATTACATCCCCCAACTGCCATGCCTCCATCTCCTACTCACACGAGCCCTACCCAATCGCCTCAAGCCCAACCGCAATCCCCACACCACCCCCTTACCCCTCGTACTCCAGCAACCCACCAACAAATTCCGGTCCCTCCTTTATCTTCAACTCACGAGCCCACTACACCAAGCTCAACACCGAATACCCATATCACCTCACCTGCTGCTACTGCTTATGGGAACGCCCCAACTACCAATACTCATCATATGGTCACCCGTGCAAAAGCCGGAATTTCAAAACCTCTTGCGCGTATGAATTGTCATGCCACCACTACTTCGCCTATTCCTCGCTCTCATTTACATGCTCTTCGTGACCCTAATTGGCATAAGGCTATGGTAGATGAATATAATGCTTTGATTTCTAACGGAACGTGGGCTCTTGTGCCTCGTCCAGCTAATGTTAATATTGTTCGATCTATGTGGCTTTTCAAGCATAAGTTTAATGCAGATGGCTCGTTGAGCAGGTATAAAGCTCGATTGGTTGCGAATGGTCGCAGTCAACAGCAGGGGATTGATTTTGATGAGACCTTTAGTCCGGTCGTCAAACCGGCTACTATTCGTACTGTCTTGAGTCTTGCAGTGACACGTGATTGGCCTATTCATCAGCTTGATGTGAAGAATGCTTTTCTTCATGGCCAGTTATCTGAGACAGTCTACATGCATCAACCACCAGGGTTTGTTGATTCCGCCCACCCAGATTATGTTTGTCATTTGCAGCGTTCTTTGTATGGGCTTAAACAAGCTCCTCGGGCATGGTTTCAGCGGTTTGCTAGCTTTATTACACGTGTCGGTTTTCAGCATAGTAAAACCGATACGTCACTATTTGTTTATCACATGGGTTCGGATGTTGCTTATCTGCTCTTATATGTGGATGACATCATACTCACAGCTTCGTCTACTGCTCTCTTACAGCGCATTATTACATTACTTCATAGTGAGTTTGCTATGACTGACCTTGGCTCTCTCAATTATTTCCTTGGTGTATCTGCACAGCGATCGAAGTCTGGATTGTTTTTGTCTCAGTCTAAATTTGCAGAGGAAATTCTTGAGCGCGCTCACATGCAGCATTGTAACCCATGCAAGACCCCTGTGGACACTGAGTCCAAACTCGGTTCTGATGGTGACCCTGTCAGTGACCCTACTTTATATCGAAGCCTTGCAGGTGCCCTTCAGTATTTGACATTCACACGCCCAGATATATCTTATGCTGTGCAGCAGATCTGTCTTTACATGCATGATCCTCGTGATCCACATTTTACTGCTTTGAAGCGTATTTTGCGCTATGTTCGTGGGACTATTGACCATGGACTTCAGCTTTATGTCTCATCCACTAGTCAACTCACTGCTTATACAGATGCTGATTGGGCTGGTTGCCCTGTTACTCGTAGGTCTACCTCCGGGTATTGTGTGTTCCTTGGTGATAACCTTTTGTCTTGGTCTGCCAAACGGCAGGTTACATTGTCTCGTTCTAGTGCTGAGGCAGAATATCGAGGTGTTGCGAATGTTGTTGCTGAGACTGCGTGGATTCGGAATTTGTTGCTTGAACTTCACACTCCTCTCTTTACTGCTACTCTTGTCTATTGTGATAATGTGAGTGCTGTGTATCTGTCTACTAATCCTGTGCAGCATCAGCGTACTAAACACATCGAGATTGATATTCATTTTGTTCGAGAATATGTTGCTTCCGGTCAGGTTCGTGTGCTTCATGTCCCTTCCAGATTTCAGTATGCAGATATTTTTACTAAGGGTCTCCCCACAGCTTTATTTCTTGAGTTTCGCTCCAGCCTGAACGTCCGAAGATCTCCCGCTCACACTGAGGGGGAGTATTAGCCTTGTATAAATCAAGTCAACGTTCAACAATAAAAGTCAAGAGTCAATAATCATCATCCAAGTCAAGTCAAGACATTTATTAGTATTTATTAGTCATTAATTTGTATTGGGCTCAAGCCCATGGTAACGATTCTAGAATGTTCTCTTATATCCTATATATAGGATAATTGTTATCAATTGAAGACAAGCAAATCAATTAACCTTCAATGGTGAATTATCATATTCTAATAGCTACGGGTCTAATGAGTTTTAGTGTCATTATGAATACACATCCGTCATACGCCAATTGGCATACGTCACATCACCTGATGCATTAGATGAATACTTACAAATGGGGGAACATTGCGCACGCGATTGTCTAGATTATTCTACTATGTGCATTATGGATTTGTATACCGTCGAGTTTTTAAGAAAACCTAACGTTAATGACATTCAAACCTTATATGCCGCACACAATAGGTTCATGGGTTACCGGATGCTTGACGGCATTGATTGTATGCACTGAGAATGGATTAATTCTCTGAAAGCATGACGCGGGGAATTTAAGAGATGTGATAAAAATACCCAACTATAATGCTCGAAGCCGTTACGTCATACGATTTGTGGATTTGGCATGCATTTTTTGGGTAGCGGGTGCGAAAAACGATCTTACAGTTATGAATCATTCTCTGTTATTCGACGACCTTCTTGACGACATCGCCCCAGTGGTCCCGTATGAAGGAAAATAAGTTACATTTGAAAAAATGTTACTACCTAGCTAACGGGATATACCCACAATGGGCAACTTTTGTCAAATCATTGACGGTTGCACGAGACGAGAAAAATGTTGTATTTAAACGGCGACAAGAAAGAGCTTGAAAAGACGTTGAAAGAGCTTTTGGTGTCCTTCAAGGTCATTGGCATATTATAGCTCAACCGACGCGTTCTTGGACTGTCAACAAGCTACGAAGAACCGTGTACACGTGGATCATATTGCATAACATGATTTTAAAAAATCAAAAGTTTTCGATATCCGAAGTTGGCGACATTTATATTTATCCGCAACCAAATATATTACATACAAGGATCGAGCGATGCGAAGTGCAACGGAAGAAAGCCAAAGAAATTCGTGATAAAAAAACACATTCAAGGCTTCAACGAAATCTGATTGAGCATGTTTGGCAACAACATCTACAAAATAATTAGTTTATTCATAATCTGATGTATTTTTTAATTTTCGTTTTGGTTTTTAAATTCCGTGTGTTTTTTTATTTCTTTATTGTACTTTGTATTTTTATTTTTATGAAGTAAATTTAGTTTGTTTGGAACAATGGAAAAATAAATAAAATTGTGGGTGAGTGAGGCCCAAATAACTTGAGCTGTGGTGTGTTGTGATGGAGGGGGTATTTTGAGAGAGAAATGTTAGAACCATATAAACTTTACAAATTAAAATCCATAAAAATGATGTGTCATGTTATTATGTGGTATTCTCACTTTTAGTTTTAAAGTAATCTAGCATTACTCATTATTTTAAGACACATTATTTTATGAATTTTGTTTTGTAAAGCTTATGTGAATCTAGCATTACTTATTTTGAGATGCTGTGTTGAAATAATGTGGCACTAGTGAGGCCCAAATGACATGACAAATGCATGCCATGACACCCATTGCTCTAAGAGGGAACCATACTAGGGCTGAGCAAAGTGACCTGAAAATCGAACCCACCCGCCGAACCTAGCTTATTCGGTTCGGTTTTCGGTTTGGTCGGTTCAGTTCGGCTCAAACCCGACACTTAGTCGGTTCGAACTACGTAAACCGAGCCGAGCCGACCTTATTCGGTTCGGTTTCGGTTTATATACGGTTCACTCGGTTCGGTTCTCGGTTTGCAAATTAGTCGGTTTCGGTTTCGGTTTGGTTTTTTTGGTTTGGGTCGGTTCCGACCCGATGCTCACCCCTAAATGATACGGTGAAACGGTGAGCTCGCCGTTCTTACGTGGCAGCTCGCCGTTCGCTCGCCACCATACCGAACCCATTCGTCGTCCTTCGCCGTTGAAGCGAGCTAGAAAATGCCAAACAACTTTTTAATTTAACCGTTGTATAACAATTTAATATGTAACGGATATATTTTCAAAACAATTAAATTTTTATTATCTTTTTAAATTATACTCACTTTTCATTATAAATAACACATCATTTTAACATCTCAACACACACTTCTCTACCCAAAACATATTACTTTCAATATCTCAACACACACAAAAAAATGTCTCAAAGTCCGAATGAAGGTTATTATACCAATCTTTTCAACAATAACCCACAACAATACTCGTCTTCTCTGAACCCATCGAATCCGTTTACCCCATCGTCACAAAACTCAAATTCTTCCTCGCACTATATCCTGCGTATGGAGCGTAAATGACACCCCATCAAGCTTATCAACAACAACTTGCGTATCATCAAAACCAACAACAATTCGCCTTTCAAAATTTCCCAAATCCAAGAAATACACAACCGCAATATTTTCCATCGCAATCATCACAACCGCAATATTTTCCATCGCAATCATCACAACCGCAATATTTTCCATCACAATTATCACAACCACAATATTTTCAATCACAATCATCATAACCACAATTCATTGACTCACAACCGTCACGATCACAATTCAAAGTTGCACAAGCCCAAGAACCTCGTGATGAAAGGCGTAAAGGAAAAAAAGCATCAAAAAAGCAACCCGTTGTGCATTTGGACGCGGACGATGATGATGACGTGGAAGAAACAACCCGAGCGAATACTCGTTGGACACGCGACGAAGAAATCTTACTAACCGAGAGTTGGGTCGAAGTTTTCCAGAACGCCAATATCGGAAATGACTGAACCGAGGATGTGTTTTGAAACCAGATTATGGAAGATTTCAACACGGCTACAAAAAGTGCTCCTTGTACCAAAAATATGTTGACGGGGAAATGGAGCAGGATTAACAGTGATTGCCAAAAGTTCAACGCTATTTACAAACATTTAACACGTAAAAGCAGCAAAAATGAGGCTGAACATATCGAGAATGCAAAGGACACTTATATGGAGCGCTCTGGTAATAAAAAGTTTCAATATCTTCACGCTTGGAATGTTTTGAAATCATACCCCAAATGGGGTGCGATGGAGCCGATTGATGAAGATAATCTTGCCGAGCTATTTGGCCCTGATCCGAGAGCTCGTCCCACCGGCAAACCTCGACCCGGGAAAAAAGCAAAATCGATGGACACGTCGAGCGTCAGGGGGAGTCAATCAGAGTCTTTAACGAGGGTTATATCTCAGGATTATAGACGCAAATGTGAAGCTGCCGAAGCCGCCTACGAGGTGAAGAGAAAGAAAGAACTAGGGTTTGTGGAGTATAGAGAGTTGGTGTTTCTCATGATTGATCCCTCCTCGTTGCAGCCAGAGAAAGCCGCTTACATTCGAAGGAAACAAGATGAAATAATGAAAAAATATTCAAACGCTTAATTTGTCTTTATGTGTCGTATGTTTTTATTTTCCGTATCATTTCTTATGTTTCGTATTTTGTTTGTTTAGTATTTTTTTTATGTTTCGTATGTTTTGTATTGTAATTTAATTTTAATGAAATGAATTTAGTTTGTGTGAAAAACTTGAAAAGAAAATAAAATTGTGGGTGGTGGGGCCCAAATGAGGAGATTGATGGTATGTTATGAGTGAAGGAGTATTTTGTAGTGGGAGTGTTAAGATGACGTAGCACCCGGTGAAGCCAAAATGAGGATGTTTGGCATGTCACCGTACCTATCCCTTTAAGGTAACGTTTAGTTCGTGAATTTGAAATTCCGAAATTTTAAATTATAGAAAATTTAAATTCTATGAAAATTAAATTCTTAAGAATTTACAATTTCGGAATTTAAAATACCTTTACATGTTTGGTTGACAAAAATTCATAATATTTTGAAATATGTCATTATGTTTAGTATTGCAACTTTTTTTGCAAGTGACGGATATGGGTGTCAAAAATTCCAACTCGACCACAAGTAATTCGAATACTAAATAAGGTCGGGTATCAGGTTGAAATTTTTTGATAACTCGGGTTCGGGTCGACCCGATTGACCGAATAAATATTTTTTAATATAAATTTTATAAATATTCTATTTAAATAAGTAAAAAAAGCATTTTTATTACATTGTACTCATATTCGGGCTGACCCGAACCAGAAGTTGACCCGACCCGAATTGACACGAACCCGACTAACCTGAATTCAAATAGGGCCAGTCCCGGGTATGAAATTTTTAACCTTGACTCGAATTTGACCCGACCTGAATTGATCCGAACTCGTACAACCCCAAACCCGAACAACCCCAAACCCGACTGACGGATTTTCTTTTATTTAAAAAAACAACAAAAATAACAAGAAAAAATACAACGAAAACAACAAGAAAAAAGTTTATAATTTTTTTTTAAGTAAATTAAATTTCCTCACTTTTTGGAGTCATTTTAATTCTCCCTGCAATTCGTGAAATTTTAAATTCCTTCATTTGAGATATCAAACACAATATTTGAAGGAAATTAAAATACAAATGACATGAAATGCCCCTAATATACCCTAACTAAACGCACCGTATTTACTGTAAATGTCTTGAACCAAAACTCATACATTAAATAACATCACTGTCCTTTTATGACCTTTATGTAACTTACCATCCTTTCATTTTCTTCTTCACACCCTCTATTTTTTCCACTCTAAAAAAAAAGGTGACATTATGGAGAATGGAAAACAGCACCTGCAACCACTTCTGACCGTTGAAAGTGGGGTGAAAATAAATGGGGTTAGAGGTTTTTGCAAGGAGTTTTACATGGAGTCTAAAAAGCTGTGGTATCTAGCTGGACCAGCCATTTTTACGTCACTTTGTCAGTATACAATCGGTGCAACTACACAGTTGTTTGCTGGACAGCTTGGGACTATCCAACTTGCTGCTGTCTCGGTTGAGAATTCTGTCATTGCTGGATTTTCTTACTCCATCTTGGTATGTATTAATATATGAATTCTAGCAAGTAGCAATACTTTTGTTTTCTCTTTATATAAATAGTACTGCATACAAATTGGAGAAATTTTTTATATGGTTTTCTATAGTAATTAGAAAACAGGAAAACGTGTAGAAGTGATTTTTAAGTACGAGTAACAAGTTTTCTGGAAACTCAAAATGCGCTCGTTTCTAAATTATAACCGGAAAACACAAAGAAGTAAACAGCTTGTTTTCTACAAAAGTTTTCGTACAAATCATGGAAAACAGAAATGACGTCTAGATTGGTTTTTCTCCGCAATGCTATGACGTCTTAATTTTAATTCATAACTCATACATGCCACTTTGAATTCACTACATATCATTTAATTATCATCTCTAAAAAGGTTTAAATCGTCAAGAAAACCCTGACCTCATGCACCCTTGTGGTGCCTACCGACCCTTCCCACGGAACACACAACATGTAATGAAAACTTATTTGAGTGACTTTTTAACTAGGATTTGAGATTGAACCCATAACCTATTTTTTCTAAATTTCTTCTTTACCGATCAAACAAACGTTTGCGGTTGGGGAGTTGTCATACCAATACTTCAATATTATTAGAAAGACGGGAAACTTTTTTAGGCACAAAAGTCAGAAACAAATATCATTTTCATTTTCTACAAAAACTTTTTACAAAAATGAATATTCATACATTTTCTAGTGTTACAAATTTTTTGTCTCTTTTGTAAACCAATATTTTTTTCCTTTTTCCTTTTTGTTTCTATATCAGAAAATACAAAATCAATTAAGCACGTTTTCTAAAAAAAAAAATTAAGTGTTTTGTAAAGATGGAAAAAAAAAACAACTGAGGTGATTTTTGATTTCGACTTAATTGTTACGAGTATAATCGAGAAGATTATAATTATGTAAGTTGTTGAGGGTTTGTTGTTCGAAAACTAATTCAGAGCATGACTTGACATAAATAGTTATAGGGATAAGTTGCTGCGTACTTGTTAGTACTTCTGAAATGATGGTAATAACCCTTAGTTTTTTTTAAGAATTTTGTTTTATTTATAAATCTATGAAACGGAAATTGAGGAACAAAAATCTAAAATTTGACAAGTCAAAATTATTAAATTGACAATAAGTACGAGACATAAATTGATTAAAAAAAACTGTTTTACACTATTAACAGGAAGTTCAAAGGGGCGGAAGTTGTAAAAAAGTGTAGGTTGGGTGATGATAGTACCACCCTTAGGTAAATACATAAGGGTATGTTATAAAGACTCCTTAAATAGAGTTTTGCTATGTTTTGTTCATGTGTGATTGGTGCATTTTGGTACATTTTTTTTTTTTTTGATTAAGGCAATCATATATGAACGACATATCTTTGGGATATATTTTTATGGATGTAGCAAAACTCCCCTAAATAACCATTTGTACCCTCTTATATTTTTGTGTTTTTTGATTTTTTGATTTTTATAAATTTGTTTATATTATAATACTGTGAAACAGAAAGTGCGGAAAAAAATATCTATACATCTTATAAAGAATAAAGGCATTTTAGGGCATCACATGTTTTCAAACTTGATTTTTTTAAACATACACACATCTATATATAGTGTACAACTTTTTAATGCACTAACAAAATACCACTTGAAAATGAAAATATTTACTCCCTCCGTCCCATTTTTATTGTTCATGTTTTCTTTTTGGGACGTCTCAATTTAATTGTCCACTACTAAAAATAAATAGGGAAGTTTGATCAAGTTTACTATATTACCCTTGTTTGAAATTATTATTACGAACTTTAAAAAAGACTTTAATTAATTAGCTAAGGGTAAAACTGTCATTCTGTCAAAAAGTAAGAGATGAAAAGCAGTAATAAATGCAATTTTATTAAACTGTGTGTTTTTTGTCGGAGGACAATAATTATGGGACGAAGGGAGTAATACATAATTAATATATCTCAATACCTTGTAAATGCAATCATATATTCACATTGTACAATAATTAAAAACATATTGTACATATGCTCCCTAAAATGATGGTGCATATAGTTTTGAAAACCGGACCGGAACAACGGGTTCAACCCGGAAGCGGAGTCACCATCGGTTCGGCTAGCCAATAAAAGCCATCCGAAGACGAACCGGAGAGGACCCGTCGGAACCGATAAAAACGGGTTAACCGGGATCAAATTATTTTTATTTCTCCAGTTAATCGTCACATTGTACCTGTCGTCGCAACACGCGAGTACCCTGTTAGTAAAGTTTAACAAGTTAAAAGTATTAAATTATCAAAAAATACGAAACAAAAACTGATAAAAAAAACTGTATACAGTGATGTTAAAAGAAAATAATGTGTACTTTTTGTATTTTTTTTTAACCATGATTACCAATAATAGTAACCAAAGACGTAGTGCCTAGGAACAAGGCTGTCAAGATCGCAATCCCACCTGAGATCGTTTTTGTCTTTGCAAGATCGAGATCGTAAGATCGGATCGAGATCGTAAGATCCTACCAATTTATCATGTTCTGTAAGCAACGGATAAACGAGTCAAACTATTTTTATTTCTACTTATAATCAAATATAAATTTATATAATATCCTCTTGAAAATGTCAATGTTCAAATTTAAAATACCAAAGTAAAAGTAAAATACAAAAAAGTCAAGTTTCAATTGTCACATTCAGGATTTAGCGAAATAAAATTACATAACATGCATCATAAACGTCTCAAAACAAAGTACTTCACTAGTATCACTACAATTAAGCTATCTGAATTAAAACTTAAAGGTTAATAGTTAAAACTATAAAAAAGTAAAAGAAAAAACAACAATTACCAGTAAGAATTTTTTTGCTTAAGGTAACTAGAACATGAGAACAAGAACCATAATTGTTTAATGTAATTTCAATTTGGGGAAAGTAGATAGTTAGGTTTATTGATTAGAAAATCTAGGAATGAAACGTCAATACTTGTTACTGAGATCAGCGAACTCATATTGTTTTTTTCTAAGCCTAAAAAAAGTAATGGGCTAGTAAGTATGTAAGTCAATAAGTTAGTAACTTGGTAATTTGGTAAACTCGTATCGACACGCGATCCTACGATCTTACGTGTGAGTTTACGATCCTACTTGCGATCCTACCTCTGATGCGATCCTACACGATTTTATTAGGTGGACACGTAAGATCGTACGATCTTACGTGTAAACTCGCGAGTTAGACAGCCTTGCCTGGAAGTCTTTTTTCTAACCTTAAACATGTTTCACTATACTTTTGACTTTTGAGCACGTATATCTTTGGTTGTGACATTAAAATTTCTTTTTCACACAAATTATAATTATTATACATGTCATTGTGTGTGAATATGTCAACCAAAGTGCGTTCGTCATATATCTATCGAACCCTTTGGATTGATTGTAACATTTACATTAAAGAAAAAAATTGAAGTTAATTTCGTTAGGTGAAACACAATTTCAAGGGTTTGAATTATGAAAACATGCGTGTGACTTTAGCAACAAAAAAACCACGATTACTAAGTTGGTTGTTGTCTTGTTGGCTTAATATTAGCTTTTTATATCTTGTTAACACCTCTATGAAAATTGTTTGGGAATTGAAGGTACATTAGAAAAAATAATAAAAAAATAAATACTATCCCCGTCTCATAATTATAGTTCACGTTTTCTTTTTGGGTTGTTCTAAATTAATTGTCCACTTTCAAAAATAGATAGAGAATTTAGATTAAGTTTATCATAATACCATCATTTGATATTATTATTATAAACTTTAAAGAAGTTATAAATTAATTGGTTAAGGGTAAAAATGTCATTGTGCAAAAAGTAAGAGAGAGAAAGCTGTAATGATGATGTTTTTATTAAGCTGCGTGTTTTTTGTCGATGAACTATAGAACGGAGAGAGTAACAAACTAAATTTTATTCTCGGTTGAGCTAAGTGGCTTCCCTTGCTAACACAAGGATTCAAATAAACAAGACGCCAAAGGAAAACACATCCGACTTGTAGTTCCCAATTCCAAGCTTTTCATATGCTAGGTCCCGATCTTGTGCAGGAATTGTCATGGAATATTCAAAGCCAGATAGTTTGGCTTCCCATTTTTCATCTAATAAGATTGAAGCGCTGGTGACATTATGATGTATGACACTATAATTATGCAAGTAACTCAATGCGCTTGCAACGCCAATACTTATCTCCAATCTTTTCATCCAGTTAAGCGTGGTGCCGCTTAGATGCCTGTTTAGACTTCCACGGGCCTCACGCTTGTTAATGATGATTATCTCATCATTTTCAATACAAAACCCAACATTCGAGACCAAATTTTTATGGCTAAGTCTTGAAAGCATTGAAAACTCCTTGTCAAAAGCAATGTCTTGTAGCCAGAAACTATGATCTAACCTCCGAAAAGCAACATCGATCACCTCTCCGGATAGTGAGAGTTCACCTCCATAAATCTTTCCAAGAAATCCTTCTCCGATGACAGATTCATCAGAAAAGTTGTTGGTGACAGATTTTATTTCTGTATATGGTACTTGTAGAGGAGTTGAAGAAGTCATTGTAGGTATTTTTGTTTTAAAATTAATGGATTGAGAACTAGATAGGAGATTTGTTAATCAGGGAAGTAACATATATATAACTACTACTTTATTAAACAAAAGATTGTTTGTACCAACAGCTAATGGCCGGCCTAGTTAATCGCGCACATTAAGTTTTTAATAATACTTTCTTCTATCGATGACATGGCTCTTGATTATTAAAATTACAATTACAGATATTAAAATCCCACTTGCAGCAAACGTCAAAATTCTCTTTTCTGATCTAAAGCTTAAAATCAACATGTTCAGTTAAAATAAAAACGTTGCAAAACGGTTAAAACTGAAGATAGTTAAAAACTGAAATCCATTAAAAAGAAAGTTCAGCAATGTTAGTAGTAATAAATAAAACTGCTTGACTGAAAAGACTAATTAGAATTGAAAACATTTCTGAACAAGGCATCCACAATGCATTATATTTTTCAAGGAAATCATCATCTAATTTTTTTCAAAAATCACTCACAAAGTCACAATGCATTACACCTTACCCAGTTTCATAAATGTCCACATCACTATCTAATTTTTAATTACTTTCAATTTCCTATAACTGATGACGTATAATGGGTATACCAAGCCTCTAGGCTTGGGCCACATTATCACTTGGGCTTTTTGGCTAAACCTATCAATAACAGGCCATGGTGTGTGGGCTTCGGCCCCGAACCTAGCGACCCGTCCGCGGATCCATTTGTAGTCGATCCGTCCACGGATCCACTTGTAGACGATCCGTCCGCGGATCCACTTATAAGCACCGATCGTCGCAGAAAATCTGCGTCCGTTCAAACGATTGTCGACGGACCCTGCCCGTCAAGGGACCCACTCCGCCATTACTAAGTAACCCACGAAATACCAGGGAAAACCCTAGTATAGACACTATAAATAGGGTCTCAATACATCCCAAAAGGTAAAACAAATATATTCTTATTCTATCTGACACATATTCTGACAATATGAATACTTACCCTTACGCCGGAGTCTAATCGTGGGTCCGTCCCCCACGGTCTAAGCGCTAAACAGGTTTACTTTAATTGTGCAGAAAATCAATCACTTCTCTTGCTCTAGTACAAGATCCCAGTATCAAAATCGCTTGAAGGGCCCGACCTGACAAGAGATCTTGACAAAGCTACAGAGCCCAACACGAATTTTGTATAACAAGTGGCGCCATCCGTGGGTCCCTTACCACGTGACCAAGTTCCTTCCTAAAAACTCACCATGAGCACTCACGAACAAATCACAAACAATCCCACGTCCGCCGTGAGGAACACAGGGGGAAGGAAAGGCCCCCAGGGGCTTGAAGAACCTATGTCTGACGAGATTCTTAGGGAAGTGTGCGACAAAAATTATCATCAACTTTTGCCGCTCATCGCTGAAAAGATGCAAAAAGAAAAAGAGCAGAAAGACAAACTCAACGCGGTAAAAGCACGACTGATCTATGGCCGAAGAATCGGGATTAAGATATGAAGTCGTCGAAGAATCGCCACTACTCCATGAATTAAAGGACACCAACGCCCGAACAGACCTAGAAGAAGGCACGGAGACAGGCATTCCCGAAGCCCATCACCGCACGCCAGTGTATTCAAAAGACTCAAGAAGAACAGATCCCCTTCACCGCAGCCCCGGCCGCGGAAAGAAGGGGGCGTGTTTAATAGGTTGGGAAGAAAGGAGCCAGTTACATCCGCGCGTTCTGATAGTCGTCGGCGAAGTCCCCAAGCAAAAAGAACTGAAGTTGAAATAAGAAGGCGTCAACAAAGGCAAACACCTTCTCGTGCGACTAGCCATAACTCAGAAAGGGGGGGGGGGGGGTGGGTGTGAGGACAGTGAAGGAGGTCACTGGAAATCTAAGTCAAGAAGGCAGAAATCAAACACCTATGAAGATGATCTCTATCAGCCTTGGACATGTGAGGAAAGAAATCCTTTCACACCACGGATCCGGCACTTTAGTCTCCCGAGGACTAGGATGCCCAGCCATGTCAAAACATACGACGGAAGCGGAGATCCGGTAAGATACACCTAAATTAGTTTAATCGGCGCAAAAAAAGAGGTTGGGCAGATGCCGACATGGTCAATGTTAAACTCAACCCTAACCGGGAATGCCAGAGTTTGGTTTGACAAGTTACCAAAAGAGTCGATTGATAGCTATGAAGATCTAAGGACAGCGTTTAGGGAAAACTATCTTCAGCAAACAAAGCACATCAAAGATCCGGTGGAGATACATCACATCAAGCAAAGAGACGGAGAATCTACGGAGGACTTCATGGAAAGATATAAGGCAGAAGTTCTGGACGTAGAAGGTGCTCCGGAATGCATGAGAATCTCCGGGTTTATGCACGGAATAACGCACCCTGGGTTAATCAAGCGCCTATATGAAAGAATCCCGAGATCCGTGGACGAAATGTATAGAATGACTACGTCTTTCCTACAAGGGGAAGTTGCTGCACTCAGTCACGGCCGGAGGAAAGCATCTTCACCGTGGAAACCGTCAGAGGGGGGGGACAAACCGACTTTCAAGAAAGGCTTCAAAAATAAACAAAGACCGGATCGTAAGCCAGATAGATTCTCACTCCTCACTAAAACACCAAAAGAAATTTTCGCTCTGGAAAAAGGAAAGTTCAAAGCTCCACCCCCAATGGTAACTCCGGTGGAAAAAAGGGATCCAAGCAAGTACTGCGAATTTCATTCAGATACAGGACATAACACGAATGAATGCATGCAGCTGAGAAAACAAATAGATGAAATGATCAAGGCCGGAAAATTGTCACAATTCATCAAGGAATTAAAAAACCAGAATGACAAGCGAAAGACCAAAAAAAGGGGAAGCGTCCGGAAAGGATAAACCTTTGACTATACTGATGATCCAACCATGGGAAAGAGTGGCCAAGCCTAGGATTACTCAGAGCTTCTCTCCGGAGACGGCAATGTCTTTCCCACCTCTGAGTGAAGAAGACGGGACGGAGAGCCCGATGATCATCGAAGTCGAAATGGGCGGACACTTTGTGCATAGGGTATACGTTGACGGCGGAGCATCCTCAGAGGTCCTATATGAACATTGCTTCATAAAACTCCGCAAAGAGATAAGGGATCAAATGGTGCCGGCCACTACTCACCTTATCGGGCATTTTTTTATTTCAGCGGAGAGACAATTTGGCCGCTGGGCCAGATAATGCTAGTAAAAATAGGTGTGAGTACACTCCACCTCCGCTTTGGTTGAACTTCATGGTTATCAGGTCACCATAACAACACAATGCAATAATAGGCAGGCAGGCATAAGAAATCCGCGCCATCCATTTGCACACGGAAGTTGAAAATTTCCCGTTGAAGGAGGCATGGTAAACGGTACAGAGTAGTAGGGTTATTCCTATGGAAGTGCTTTGATCTCCGGGCCTAGCACCCAGCCTCCTCGCAGTCAAACCCATGTACTGGATGAGAAAATAAATTTAGCAATTCTACCCGGAGTACCCTGAACAGCAGTTGCCATAGGATCAACATTAACAGAAAAAGGGGAAAGAACTAGGTTCCTTGCTAAACAAACACTTGGATATTTCGCCCTGGAGCCCTTGATATGACGGGGTCCCACGAAACATTCGCGGAACCACCGTTTGAATATCCGGGAGGGATATTCCCCAGTCAGGCCCCAAAAAGAAAAAAGGACAGGCACCGGTAAAGAAATAAGGCAATCCAAGGAAATAACAGGGGGAAAAAAGTGGAAAAATTAGTATGGGAAAAACGATGGGGGGGGGAAAATTAATGAAGGAGGTCCATTATCACAGTTGGCTATCTAATCCGGTAATGGTCAAAAAGCATGACGGGACTTGGCGAATGTGTGTGGACTTCAAAGATCTTAACAATGCATGCCCCAAAGATTGTTATCTATTACCAGAAATAGACTGGAAGGTGGAGTCCCTCTGTGGGTACTCTTTTCAAATTGTTTCTTGGGATGCATTACAAGGGGTATCACAGAGTAAGATGGGCAAAAGAGGCATGAGAATAAAACGGCGTTCTAACCAAGCCAAGGAATATTTGCTATTCTAAAATGTCGTTCGGTCTAAAAAAGCCGCGATCCACATATCAACGATTTAGTGGATAAAGCATTCCAAAGGTCAAATGGGTAAATGTAACCTGAACGGTATTGTCGGTGACCTGGTTATAAAGAGCCACACGAAAGAAGAAATCATCCGGAATAACAGAAACATTCAAAACCCTTCGGCAAATAAACATGAAATTGAACCCCAAGAAGTGCACTTTCGGAATGCAGGAAGGAATGTTCTTGGGCTACAAAGTAAGCACCAACGGTTGAAAGCATGTCCAGATAAAGCAGACGCGGTCCTCAGCTTGCCAAGCTCCGAGATGCATCAAGGACGTGAGAAGCTAAATGGAAAATTAGCAAGCTTAAACAGATTCTTGTCAAAATCAGCAGAAAAATCATTACCTTTTTTCAAAACCTTGAAAAACTGCACAAAAAAGAGCGATTTTCAATGGACACCAGTAGGCCGAAGGAGGCCCTTCAAGCAATGAACAAGCTATATTGCAGAACTCCAACACTTATCGCTCCAAGGAACGTGAGGAGTTAATCATATACTTGGCTGCAGCAAAAGAAGCGATCAGCGCGGTCTCCCCCCCCCGTGAGGACGGAAAGAGAGGCAGGCAAATATAGTATATTTTGTAAGCCGCACTCTACGAGGCCCGGACGGTCAACTATACCCCTATGGGAAAAGTTGTGTTAGCCTTGCTCATGCATAGCAAACGATTGAAAGATACTTCCAGGCACCACACGGTCGTTGTATTAACAAGCTCCAACCGATAATGCAATGTTGTCAAGTTTGAGAAGATCTGGAAGAGGCTGAAGTGGAGTTCGAGTTAGAAGGATATGACATCCAATACAGACCAAGGACCGCAATCAAAGGCCAAATATTGGCGGATTTTATTGTGGAACGACCGGAAGAAGAGTCTCCGGACGAACTCATGGCAGAACCAGAGGTACTACCGGAGCCGTGGACTTTGTTCACAGACGGCTCGTCCTGCGTAGACGGCTCCGGGGCAGGTCTGATACTAACAAACCCGGAAGGGGCATAATTTACATATGCCATGAGGTTTAGATTCGGAGGCCACAACAACGAAGGCCGAATAGAAGCACTAATAGCCGGTTCCGATCGCGAGCAAATGGGTGTAAAGAACTTACAAGCAAATGTTGACTCAAGACTGGTGGCCAATCAAGTTAACGGTTTTTACACCGCCAAAGAGTCAGGCATGGTCCAGTACTTGAACAAAGTAAAAACACTCGCAAAAAGCTTCAAGGAATTTTCCATCAAACAAATACCACGAAGTGAAAACAAGAAAGCAGATGCCCTGAGCAAGATCGCATCCACAAGCTTCGCGCATCTTAACAAACAGGTGCTCGTGGAAGAATTGAAGGAAAAGTCCATAAACGAAAAGGAAATTCTTGACGTGGTGGAAGAAGAAGGTAACACATGGATGACACCCATATGCGAGTACCTGACAAAGGAAATCCTTTCGGAGGATACAGAAGCCAGAGCGGTACCACCGAGAAACGCGGTCGTATGCCATGATCAATGGAACCCTGTACAAGAAATCCTTTTTAGGTCCATGGCTCCGGTGCGTCGGACCACTCCAAGCAAACTATGTCCTAAGAGAGATACATGAGGGGTCATGCAACATGCATTCCGGCCCTAGATCTGTGGTTGCCAAGGTAATCCAAACAGGATATTACTGGCCGACAATGCATATGGACGCAAGGAATTTGATAAGGGAATGCAATGACTGTCAAATACACCGTCCCGTCCTAAGAAATCCGCAGCAGAACTTGACCCCCATCACGTTCCATGGCATTTTATAAGTGGGGGATAGACATAGCCGGACCTTTCCCGGAAGGACCAGGTAAAGTCAAATTCTTAATTGTTGCCATCGATTATTTTCACAAATGGATCGAGGCAAGCCGTCGCAACCATCACTGGCAATCAAGTGAAGAAGTTCGTATGGATACATTGTCTGCAGATTTGGCCTACCAGAGAAATCCTTATCAGACAATGGAAAGGCAGTTCTGGGAAATCCATTTAAAGATTGGTGTGAGAAATGTGCATCAGCCAATGCTTCGCCTCTGTGAAACACCCGCAAGCAAATGGTCTAGTTGAAAGAGCAAATAGAAGTTTAGGAGAAGGAATAAAAGCACGGCTTGAGGAAAGAAGCAAGGATTGGATAGAAGAACTTCCGCATGTCCTATGGGCTCACCGTACAATGATCAAGTCAAGTAACGGGGAAACACCATTCTCGTTAACATACGGCACGGAAGCTGTCATCCCGGCGGAGATAGGCATGCCAACACTTCGGACCGCGGAGGTGGATCAAGCTAATAACAACGAAGCTTTGGGAATCAGCTTAGACCTAATAGAAGAAAGAAGGGAGCAAGCAGCCATACAAGAAGCAAAAAGCAAGAAAAAGATGGAAAAATACTACAACTCAAGAGTCCGCGGAACAAGCTTCAAACCGGGCGAGATGGTCTACCGCAGCAATGAAGCAAGTCATGCCAAGGACGGAGGTAAACTTGGACCCAAGTAGGAGGGACCATATGAAGTTAAAGAATCGCTTGGAAAAGGAGCTTACAAACTCAAAGACCGCAAAGGAAATGACATGCCGAGGACGTGGAACATTTGTAATCTCAAAAAATGTTATATACATGAAATGTAAGAATTCGCCCGGCACATGATGCTCCGAAGGGCAATATCTGTATTTATTCGCATCTTGTAATATTTTGAATTTCAATGAAAAAGTGGGGATTAGCTACCCTCACAAGTTTTAAATTTTAAATTATCTTTACTTTGCAAAGTTATATTAATTGTTAAAGCATGCATGCAAGGAGCCATGCTCCACAAAAATATTATCCCGTATAATAAAGGTTGAGCAACCTCAAAATTAGCTCAGGCGCGTAAGAGGTATTGCAAGCCCGGCGCCGGGAGAATAACCCACAAATATTCACAAGACTATCCTAATAAAAGTATCACACGTGATATAAAAAGATAGCAACAACATTTATATACAAAGGATATATCTAAAAATTGTTGTAAAGCCGGTTACACGAAAAGTACCGCAACAAAAAGGCCACATATGGCCGCGGTATACACCTTAATAGCATACGGCCACGGCATACAAAATAAACCATGTATAGTCACGGCAAAATCTCAAAACGAGGATCTTCAAGGTGGGGCATACAAACCACACTTCCCAAATCTTCATCCGTGTCTAAATCATCAAAGAAAGCGACTGCAGATGTGCTAGCTTCACCCAACAAATTCTGAGAGGACAAAGGATGAGAAACTATATCCACCATTAACCGACGAAGAGCTGCGGCATGCTTCCTCGCACCCTCGGCACGGTTGTGAACGTTAAGAAGCGCAAAGGATAAAGAGGTCTCCCCAACAACAGCATTCACATCGGCATAATAGATTGGGACGGAGAGTTGCTCGAGGCACGGCTGAAGATAAGCAGCTTCAGGGAGATTTGCCAAAGGTCCGTCCAGTAAAAAACAATCTAAGACCTCACCCATCCCGGAATCTTTCTTGGACTTCAACAAATGAATCAAGGGAAAATCCGCTTCTTCAAGAGCTCTTACCGCATCAAAATAGTTGTTCTTGGTAGTCTCAGGATCGTATGCCATGACGGCGGAAAGTGGAGTTCCAGCAATTCCATGTTCATGTCCGGCCACTAAACCCTCTTGCATACCATAATCCACAGCTCGGCCTAAAGCATGACCCAAAATTCCTTGGTACTCGGGGGATTTCAAACATTTAACCATGGCAAGTTCCATCCCGTGGGTCAGCAGCCATCTTCGTCCAGCTAGAGCGGTCAGGTAAGCAGGGTAAAATTCCCCCTCCAGACGACCGGACACATCCATTACGTGTGCCTCAAGTTCGGCTACACGATTGTACAACTCCTGAGCTTGTTCTTCCTGCTGGGCTTCCATCTTATCCTTAAAATCACGAAAAGAGGAACGAAGAATAGAAACCTGCAAAAATAAGGAGTAAACAAAAAGAGAAAAGACAGATGCGGAATGAAGAATAGAAACCCTGTAAAAGACATACCTCAGAGACAAGTCCATCTTTCTCGGAGGACAAAGAGGAAATCAAGTTCTTGGCTTCATCACAAGCAGCTTGAGAGTCATCAAGGGAGGACTTGAGGTGCGAAGCACGGGAATCAAGAAGGGAGATGACAGTGTCCTTCTGTGAAACGTCACTCTTAAGAGCCGACACCTCCGCACTCAAAGAAGATTTCTCCGCAGCCAAAACAGACACCTGATCACGGAGACGAAGGACCTCCGCGGCCTCCGTCTCCTTCTCTTTCAACAAAGATTTCAACCTGGCAATCTCAGCATCTTTTTCACTAAGAAGCACACCCCGTGCATCATACTTAGCCCGAAGCTTCTCTTTAAGTTCCAGCTCATGTTCAGCACGGGACCTCACCTCCGACCCAAGACATATCTGTCGCGCCGCTCCCACATTAAACTCCGTAAACAATTGATCATAATCCATATTGCGGAGTGTGGAGAAAAAGCCGGGGGGAGCGACACGATCAACCAACGTTCGACAGGAAAAGCCGTCATCTAGCAGAGAGTCGTTGGTTATGTTCCAGCGAGGAATATACCAACGCTTGGCATCTTCAGAATTCAAGACGGCCGTCTCATAGAACGAGTCAGTCGACTCCTCCGACGTCTCCGGCTGAGAAGACCCGCCCACGCCCGACGTGGGTAAAACAAGCGTCTTGCCTCGGCTAGAAGTCACAATATCAGCAGCAGTGTACACGGGGGCATCCGCAGCGCAGGAACTAGCAAAAAAGAATAATGTTTTAAGTACAGGTACAGGAAAAATCAAAGAAAAATGGCGAGCACGAATATACCTCGGCACGGTAACATGCGTGGGGATGTCCGCTGGAGAAGAAGTCTCTAATGTAAGGGAGCCTTCCGGGAGGGACTGCCTCAGACTAGCAAGCGACTTCCCACCTGTCCCAGAAGCTAGGCTAGGATGATCTGTCCTCAATCTTTTAGCAGGAAGAGGGTCGCTTCGCTTTAACAACTTTTTTCTCTTGGCCTTCTCCGGCTGCCTCTGAGCAACATCTTTCTCAGCCACAGTCACATCACAATCCGGGTCTGTTGGATTCAAGAAAGCACTCTCCGGAATGACGTTCTCTCCAACAACATTCCCTTCCACGGAAGGAGCAGAAACCTCAGCACCAGCGCCAGAGCCACTACCGCTTGCTTGATGTGCCGCAGCAGGAGCATCCAAGGAAACGAAACAATGCTTTATACTATCAAACAACGTCACTTGCTCCTCCCCTTTCTGAACTTCTACCGTTTGCACCTTCCGGGGGTCAGCGGTCCTGATATAGTCAAGCAAGCCCATGTCTGCAAAATAAAAATCAAGACTAAAAACCATACACAAAAAATACAAAAAAAAGGCTGATGTATTTTCACCCACCCGTTCTATCAGGTCCCTCAAAAGCTGGGTAAGTATTTTCACCAAATGGATAGTAAGGACTTAAACCCACTAGGGCTAAAAAGCATTCCGGATACCACCGGAAGGGAGCTTTATTAGAAGAAAGAATCTGAACAGCCTGCTCTTGACGAGCAGTGAGATGGGGAGCCGGATCCTTCTCCAACACACCCCCAGTATACAAAGGAACGGAGATAGGAAACACTCGGGAATCAACCCAGAAAAAATGGTCCGCCCAGTTCTTAATAGAATCTGGAGGCTTCGAGAGACAAGAAGGAGCCGATAGAGAGCGTTTTGCAAATGAAAATAGTCCATCACTATACATACGCGTATAAAATGCACGGAAAACAGATACCGACGG
This sequence comes from Tanacetum coccineum, assembly GCA_026074375.1. Taxonomy (NCBI): domain Eukaryota; kingdom Viridiplantae; phylum Streptophyta; class Magnoliopsida; order Asterales; family Asteraceae; genus Tanacetum; species Tanacetum coccineum. The sequence continues at coordinate 50,895 of BQNB010012248.1, read as the reverse complement.
GCCAAGATCAAGTACGCGCGTCAAAACCTCGAAATGAGATATACGAGCAGCACCAAAGGGGGATAATTGAGAAATATGTATACGGAAATATTTGAGGACGGATACAAAAAATTTGGTAAGAGGAATCCTATAGCCACAGTAATCAAATAACCTAGTATAGACACCCACTTTACCCTCAGGAAATTGGGTGATAGTCCTATCTCGCCCCGGCGCGGTAGGATGAACTTCATCGGGAATATAATAACTATCGCAAAAGCTCTCTACCATTTCTCGGGTCATAATAGAATGTTTATTAGCCATTTTGAAGAACAACCAAGATAGATGCTAACCTGAATCTCGGAAAATTGAAAACGAGGAAAGAGACGCACGAGGAGTTAGAGGTAAAAGCTAAGAAATTAACAATGGAGGTGGAAAGATTTCGTGAAGAGAAAAAACAGTAAAAACAAGGGGTATTTATACTTTGGGATAATTACTCCTACCGATACTTGGATGACGCCACGTGTGTGCCACTTGCCTAATCGACGATAGAAAAGCGCATGGAAACTAGTGAAAAGCTGCCACAAGTCAGAAGGTAAAAGGACACCAACGCTCCACGTAATTGAAGCGTCACCAACTCAGAAGACGTACGGCACAAAAACAGAACGCAAGGAGGAAATAAAGTAAAAGTCTAGCATTGATCACCGCACGCAGGAAATAACCCACGGGCAATATCATACTAGACTGGGGGGACTTGATGACGTATAATGGGTATACCAAGCCTCTGGGCTTGGGCCACATTATCACTTGGGCTTTATGGCTAAACCTATCAATAACAGGCCATGGTAAAGCCCAAACTCGCGTGGGCTTCGGCCCCGAACCTAGCGATCCGTCCGCGGATCCACTTGTAGACGATCCGTCCGCGGATCCACTTGTAGACGATCCGTCCGCGGATCCACCTATAAGACGGTCCGTCCGCAGAACATCTGCGTCCGTTCAACACGATTGTCGCGGACCCTTGCCCGACAAGGGACCCACTCCAGCCACTACTAAAGTAACCGAAATACTAGGAAACCCTAGTACTAGACACCTATAAATAGGGGTCACAATACATCCCAAAAGGTACACAATTATTCTTATTCTATCTGACACATACTCTGACAATGAATACTTACTCTCACGCCGGAGTCTAATCGTGGGGTCCGTCCCCACGGTAAGGCTAACGGTTTACTTTTAATTGTGCAGAAAATCATCACTTCTCTTGCTCTAGTACAAGATCCAGCATCCAAGTCACTTGAAGGCCCGACCCGACAAGAGACTTGAGACACTCTACCAAACCCAACACGAATTTTGTACTAACAAGTGGCGCCATCCGTGGGACTAATAATTGTTGAATTTAAATTGCACCTAGTTACCTGTACATAAGAGTTTGAAGCTTAAAGTATGTCGTGTCATCAATTCTATATTCAACATTGGTGTGTCAAACACATATTTTCCATCCTTTAGTTAAGACCTGGGAATCACATTCCATTCATTAGGAGTAATTAATGCGGGTTTTACAAGGCTTTAAAGTAGCGACATTGTCTAAGAAATTGCAGGATTTGCCATGAACATGAAAACGTCTAATGTGGTTAATCAATTGAAAAGACGTTTAACCAGAACCCAATATTAATTTAGTATCAATTTCTTCATTTGCCATACAAACTGAAAAGGATTGAGTTCATATTGTAACATGTCTATCGAATTTTCTAAATAATAATGAATTCGGTTTTGATATTATGGTCGTAAATTTCCAACTTTCATTTGGTTATACAACATAAAAACACAACATTTTTAAATAATGATGAATTTGGTTTTGACCTTATGGTGTAAATTTACCAACTTTATCAGCTAAACAACATAAAAACACAACATTTTTAATCATGATGATTAATCTAAAACCCTAAATCAATGATAAAAAAATAAGTTAAAAACGAAAGATAATTAGCCGGAAACTATCATGTGGTCAAATAAAATAAATGAGATTTTGAGATTTCGATTAACCCAAAAAACATGCGTTGGGTTAGCTTCAATTTGATGTTAAATCAATACATAAATCAATTAGTAGATGATAAATCAATATGAATTATATAATTCATGACGATGCCACAACAAAACAGTTTACAAAATTGCTATTGAATATGTGTAGGACCCAAAAAGTATTGTTATAGCTAATAAGAATATGCTTACACAATACAAAATTCATCCTAACAACCAACAGTTGAACAATCACAATCATAGCATTATATAGGCATCAAACGATTGATTAATCAACCGGAAATAACTGTGATCAAGTTAAATTAGGTCTAATTCACAAATCGAAAGAATCACAATTATATAAGCATAAAAGGGAATAAAGAATAATACCTTGAAACAATTCGAATAAACGAATATTAGGGTTTGTTTGATCGACTGTGTGAGATGGTGGGAGACGGTGCTTTGGGGGAGGTTGTTACCATGAGGTATCGGGTTTGAGCCTCACCGGTTTTTCCTTCTTGGTAAGAATCTGTGTTGGCCTCTGCCACTCAGATGCGTCGAGTCTCTGGCTCGCTAACATTGGTCTTGTACTAACTTGCCGTTAAAAAAAAAAGACGTTGGTCTGGGATTTGGAAGTTTGTTTCAAAGAGTGGTTTTATTTGTACAAACTTTCGTTATAACCCTTAAGCTTTTGGTGGATTAACTCCGCTTTCTCTAATGATTTTTTTGTTATATTTTTGACACGCATAATTTTTTACACAATTTTTCTGAGTAAACATATAAAAACGAATTTTTATAAATTCTTGTCAAATAAAGAAATATCTAAGGTTTTTAAATTAAATATTTTTAAATAAAATAAAATAAGTGGATTATTACTAATTAAAGTATGATTTGATTTTTTTGAAATACGAATACCCTACTTGACGTTTTCCTTTACTAAGTAAAAGATTAGCTACTATATAACTTGTTCCGGTTAACTTCCGGATAAAATTTCATCTAGCGGAAAAACCGAATAATTCTGGTTTAGAACTTAAATTTATTTTATCTCTTGGGTATGCACATGCAGATCAAAGAAATAACTACTATAAGTATCAACTCAGTTTGTGTGAAATAATTTTAGAGAACAAATTGATGTTTTTGACATAATGGTTCTCAAGAAGTACGAATTCCAAAATGGCAAAATCCAAATCAATTTTTGCTTATTAGACTTGATTGTAGAAAACAAAACTACGTTAACAACGATTAGTAAAAACCGTTTAGGTTTGGGCCTCCATCAAGGGGAGTTGGCCCTTGATCTCGCAAGATGGCTCCGCCTCTTAACCCTTGCGTCTTTGTCGTGACACTATCAAGCTAATTATAACAAGCGCGCTTCCTAACTCATAATAAGCTGAACTTGTATAAAGTTGTTGACCACAAGTAAAATACAATCACTTAAAATAGTTGATATTGTTAAAATTACCTAACAACAAGTGCTTCCCAAACTTTTAAGGAAGTACGTTGAATGTTTAGAAAAACAAGGTATCAAATGGGCTTCTGAGTCCAATATGTACAATGTCCAGTGGTGCTATACTCATATGATTTATGCATAGCCCTTTTAAAATTATTATAGTTATAAATTATTTTTTAGCTTATTTTTGTAAGAGTGAGTTTTTTTTATAGTTATTTATTCAAAAGGTTGCAACGTTCAGATAAATCATATCTGATTATTAACGTACACCCGTGGTTGTCGACCGACGAGTCACCAAACACCAGTCTTAATCAATTTTTAGTTGTTTACTGCTAAGTGAAGATATTTAGAATCAAAATCATGTCTTGATTTAGTATTGATTTAACTTGATTAATACTGTAGTAAATAAAAATTACAATAACGTACGAAACCATAATGAAAAATTATTTCACGTCGAAGGAGGTAAAGCTATCCGGTAGAAGTTATGCATAATCGATTATAGAACCCATACAAAAAAAAAATCTTTTGTAAATTACTTTTTAATTCTGTTTTTTTAAATACATCAACAAGTTTACATGGTAGTGTGAAAAATATTTTGTAAATTTTTGTGATTCTAGTATTTCTAATAAAATCTTTTAAGATTTTTTAGAATAAAATTTAAGTAAATACAATTAACTAAGCTATTTTTTTTAACAACACTTTTTTTAACAGCACTTTATTTAAGTAAATACAATTAACTAAGCTATTATATAAACCATACAATTGTTAGGAACACCGACCCGAACACGCCTGCCTGACCCGTTCCACGACCCGATCCGTCCCCGCTCCAAACCGACCCGAGTGGTTTTCCCCCTCTTTTTTTGACCCGGTGTAGTTTTGCAATCGGGTTAGTCCCATTTCTCATCTTTTCTCTTTTGGGGTGTACCCAGTTATATCCACCCGATCCATCTTTCCACTAAAATTCTTACACACGTGTATACATTCCCTCTCTTCCCATTTAGCACCTGTAATCCACCGCCTTATCTACCCAACACATACACCAATCTCTCTCTCTCTTTCTAACCTGCCGATTTTGAGGTTTCGTTCTTGGATGATATGGTTGCATACGATGTGGTTTTGTTCTTGAATCCACTAGCTATGGGGTTTCATTGCATGATTGCCAGCTGTTCTTCACTATTGATTGTACTTACAGATTTATACACACGTATTATCAACCATTTTGATGGTTTTGTTAGCTGCTTATCTTATCAAGACCACTATGTATGTTTTCAAAATTTTATTTTATTTTGGAATTAGGGTTTTGTTAGAAATTTGGGGTTTTGTTCGTTTGCATATTGTTTGATTGAATTTTCTGCGGTCCAATTATCTTAAGTAGGGTTAGGGTTTTGGGAGTTAAAGTTTGTGCATTTGGTTTGCTTTGATGATTTTATGGTTTAATTGAGCTACTTTATGTTAGAAAGAGAGAGAGAGATTGGTGTATGTGTTGGGTAGACAAGGCGGTGGATTAGAGGTGCTAAATGGGGAGAGAGGGAATGTATTGCATGTGTTTAAGAATTTTAGTGGAAAGATAGATTGGGTGGATATAACTGGGTACAACCCGAAAGAGAAAAGATGAGAAATGGGGCTAACCCGATTGCAAAACTACACCGGGTCAAAAAAAGGGGGGAAAATCACTCAGGTCTGTTTGGAGCGGGAACGAAGCGAGACGTGGACCGATCAGGCTGCCAAACGGGCCGGGCGCCGGGAATTTCTGAATACGCTATGTTCTGTTTAAGGAACAATGACATATATGCAGGTAGTTTCTTCCCTTGGCTCGAGTTTTTACATAAATTTCCATTATTCCTTTATCTTGAATCTGTGACTACTCATGTTATCTTTGGTTGTATGCGTAAATGATTCATATTTTTGTCCTTTTATATGTTGCACATGCCTATTGTACTAGGCTTCAAGTTCTTTGAGGCATTTATAGTTATTTAACTGCTTTGAGTGTTGCAGTCTATATCTCTTGAAATTGTTTTCTTTGATTGTTACAATGACGCCGATATTGATTATGAGGTTGTGATGAATGTGAAAAGATTCGTTAAGGTTGTGATCGTCCGCGTCTTGGCGAGGTAAACTGTTAGGTTTGCAGCCATGTCGGATGTATCTGCTTTTTCGATCTCAACGTATCTGAGCCTCATAGGCACGATACAATTGAGAGAATAGATATAAGAGTTCATTAGGCGATCGAGACGACGTCGTATTTCTGCCTATCACCCTCAAAGGACGCGTTTATTTTTTGGGTGAGTTGGTTCTATTTAGTATTTTTCGTACGTTGATAACGATGCGTTAGTAATTTTTTGTAACACCCCATCCGAGAACGGGTCCAATGTCACACTTATGGCATCAAAACATACGCAAGCGGAAGACTTTATTCATTATATAGATCAACAACATTCACCAAGAAAACTAAGGAAATAAATTGTCAAATACATCATGACTTCCAAACGAATAAAATTCTAATCTCCAAAGTCTAAACGAAAGATAAATCCAGCTTCAATGTCTAAACGACTATAAAAGAAATGGGAAAGCTATCATCAATTCAGTCCACTAAGA
>BQNB010012248.1:0-43165 GCA_026074375.1 Tanacetum coccineum | reverse complement strand
ACCCAAGTCATTTTTCTTTCACAAATATCACCCCCGATGAAAAACTTGTTCCGTAACGACTCCAACTTCTTACGAATAGCGACATGAGTAAGATATATAGACATGAAGTAAGTAGGGAGACTACTTAGAACAGACCTGATCAAAGACAGCCGCCCACCAACAGATAATAACCGCGCTTTCCAAGCTGAAAGTTTCGAGGAGAATTTTTGAATTATAACATTCCAGTTGGAGCATCTAGACATGTTACAACCCACCGGAATACCCAAATATTTCAAAGGAAACTTGGACGCCCCACAACCAATGATGTTTGCCATATAAGAAACCTCTTCCTCAACGATGCCAATCCCAAGAACCGTGCTCTTGTGAATGTTAATACGTAACCCTGAAACAAGATAAAAACACCGAAGCAAACTTATGAGATTACGAGCGTTAGACCAGGTCCACTCACCCATGAAAATAACGTCATCAGCGTACATCAGGTGGGAAATACACAGATTATCGCTTCCAAAGTGGACACCTTTGAAAAGACCTAACGCCTCCGCTTTACACGTATAAGCATGTAAACCTTCCATCGCCAATATGAAAAGGAAAGGGGATAAAGGGTCTCCTTGCCTAAGACCCCTAAATATCTCAAACTCTTCCGTTGGAGAACCATTAACTAACACAGAAGATCGGGCCGAACAAAGACACCCATTAATCCAAGCACGCCACCGAGAACCAAACCCAATTTTGTCTAAAATTAAGTCTAAGAAATCCCATCTAAGAGAATCAAAGGCTTTTTCGAAATCAACTTTGAACACCATAACCTCTTTCTTGTGATGACGATGCCAAGATAAGATTTCATTTAGAATGAGAGGGCCATCCAGAATATTTCTCCCTTTGATAAACGCAGATTGCACCGGGTTAACACAATCGCCAATAACTTTGCTAAGTCTATTTGCAAGGAGCTTACCAATAATTTTATATTGGCTCCCAATTAGACTTATGGGATGAAAGTCAGACACATTCTTAGCATTGGGCACCTTCGGAATTAAAGCTATAAAAGAAGAGTTACATCATTTTGGGAAAATATTGGAACGAAAAAATTCATGAACAAAGCGAACCACATCATCTTGTATAAGATCCCAAAAAAATGTGTAGAACTTGAAAGTAAACCCATCAGGGCCCGGGGCTCTATCACCTCCACATTCCCACACAACTTGCTTGATATCCTCACGGGAGAAAGGTCTTTCTAAGAAATCACGTTGAGATTGCGAAATAGGGTTAAGAAAATCCGTATCTAATATAGGAGCAGTACCTGGAGAAGGTTGAAATCGATTTTTAAAATGGGCCAAAAAAACAGATTTGACAGGGCCCAGATCTTCAATCCAGTCACCACCCTTCAAAATACCTTTGATCGCCAATTGTCTTCTCTTTTTCTTCAGGGAACTATGGAAAAAACTGGAATTTTCATTTCCTTCTAAGGCCCATTTGACCTTGGCCTTTTGAGCTAGATCTTTCGCCTCTAAACGGTCCAAATCCCTCAAAATTTTAACCGATTCAGTTCGAGAATTAAGATCCTCCGCTCTAGCCGTACCACGGTCAATCTTGATATCAATGACAGAAAGCATGTCTAAGTGAGATTTCTTAAGAGCAGCATCATCACTTCTTTTCTTCCCAATCTAAATTCTAATAGCTTTTTTAAGGTTTTGGAGATTCTTTTTGAATAGAATCATGGCGCATTCATGAATGATGCCATCACTATTCCAAGTATCCGCAACAAACTCTTTAAAACCCTCCATCTCTAGCCAAGAATGAAAGAATCTGAAAGGCGAAGGACCGTAATCGACTAGAAGCTCCTTTAAAAGAATGGGTCTATGATCCGGAGTGCCTTTCTCCAAAACAATACCAGTAGCACAAGGAAAATGATCAAAGAAATTGTCCGAGACCAGAAAGCGATCAAGCTTACTCATTATGGAACCCCATTTATCCATCCAAGTATAATTATAACCCCCTAGCGTAACATCAAAGAGAGAGGCATCGTGTATAAAATCATTAAAAAACTTCACTTGACGATCATTAAAAGACGAGCCATGCCTTTTGCTAGCATCACGAACCTTATTAAAATCTCCCATCATAACCACAACGCCATCCCACGTTGCAATAAGATTTAATAAAGTGGACCAGAGAACAAGCTTACTAGAAATGTTTTGGGGAGCGTAAACATTGATCTACCTGATATTAACATCTCCAGGAATCCAAAAACCATCAACAACAACATAGTTATCATTACACATAATGTTAGACTTAGAGAAAACAAGATTATTCCAGATACTGATTATACCACCTGATAACCCCCTAGCCGAAGAGGTAGCGAAGTCAAATTGAGAATTACCCCAAATCTGGTAAAGCACTCGGAGATTAGAACGAAGCATTTTCGTCTCTTGAATAGCTAAAAAAACCGTGTCTCCAATATTAGCAATGAGGGATGCCAAGGTGGTCTCACATCCATCCATGTTGAGACCCATTGCCAAGCCCACTTTAATAGTTTCCTCAAGTCTATCAACAATAGAGAATCCAGGTTGCCTAATAGATTCCTTACCCGAGAGATTATTAACGGATTCAGAAAGAGGTTGATCACCTTCCTTCGGAGCATAACCAGGGGGAATTCACCTTCTTTTAGAGAATAACCAGGGGGGAATTCAGGGGTTTCCGAATGATTAACAGATGGAACCTTATGCGGTTTCCTGTTAATAAGTGGTTCCAACTCAAATGGGTCACTTCCACCAGGAATACTTTGAAAACTGTTTGGGACAACCGAGGGAGAAGGAGATGAATTATTATTATTATCCACCTGATTTTCATCAGAATAATGCACCTCACCATCACTTTGGGAACCCCCATGAATATCAGCACCCAAGTCCACTCCATTTGTACCTGACAAAGAGTCATCTTCCTTATCAGAGAGCCCATTCGAGCTTAGCCCTTCACTAGAGAATTCTTGTCCAATGAAAGATGGAGTCCAACTGCATAATTCTCTTACCCTTATAGCATATGAAACGTTATTAATACTCACAGTGATAGAAGCAAAAACCAACGAAGTATGTGAGGATTTGATGCAAATACGTTTAGAAAGCCTATTACATTTGTCCGAATCGTCCATAAAGATAACTTCTCCCCAACGCTCACATATTTTAGAGAAAGTTCCATTATTCCATGCACGAATAGGAATACCTTCAACATCTATCCAAATGAGGCGCTCATCTACTACAAAATCATCATGCCATAATTTTAGAGTAGAAAACCACGTATTAACCACTTTATGGTTGAGAAATTTATCCTTTGCATCATTAGTGTTAAAAACAAACAACACCCAAAGTCCTCCCAGGTATTTGAACTCAACATCTATGAAACCTTCCATCTTACACAATGTACGGATATTTCCAATGGAACGAATATCCTTAAAACAGCCAAGAAGTGCCGAAGGGAGATCAATAGGCGCATCAAGAGGGATGTTGATACACGGCTTATTAGTCGCGCAATTTTCAGCATCAGAACACAGGACATGGTCACTTTTACCAAGAGAATTTTTAGCAACATTCACATAGGACGCAACATGATTGGATGAAGAATCAAAATGAACATTAGCCTTTTTAGTAAGAAGAACTTTAGGAGAAGCAATAGGTTGCTTCCTACCCGAATTTCGATCAAACCGTGCTAAATTAGCATGAAGACGCAACTTACCAATACGAATTTGATTCAAGGAAAGAATAAGAGCATCAGGATTAGTGACCTTGATGAAACGGCAAAATTCAAGCGATTGACCCAACTTATTTTTGTGTTTAGCAATAAAAACATCTACAAGTGTCCCTTTTTTTTCCACAAATATTCCAGAGTTCACGCAAAGTAAGATGAGAAGGAAAATTTGATACATACACCGATGAAGAGATTTTCGCCAAATCATCCACCAATGACTTATGGAGAGGAGTAAGCCGGTTAAAAACCGAACCAATTTTCTTTTTCCGAACTTCGATCCATTCATCATTGTTCGAAGCCATAACCAAAATAGGAAAAAAAATTGGATTGAAGGGAGACCAACAAAAAACCGAGGCAACGGATGAATAGGGTTTGATGGAGGCGAGAATTAAAAGGAAACGGAAATGGAATCAATTTAAGAGAGGAAGAAACAGATCTAAACCCTAAGATCCCAAGATGAGAAATCGCCTAACACGCTCGATATGGGATTAATCAATAAATGATTGATCCCAATTTCAAGGGTTATAACGAATTCAAACACAAAGGATAAAAGAGATTAGATTGATCTTGTTAATTGTGGGAAAAAATTGTTTAATTTGATAAAGTAGCATGTATCTCCCTTGCGGGGTTTAAGAAAACATTTAAAGTTATAAAGGCGAGGCTACGAACTCACCATGAATAGAAGCAACGCCAATCGAGAATCACAAAAAGGTAAAACGCCGAAAATCAACCACGACCTATTAATATTAATAATATATTATTAATATTCGAATTACATAAATTATGCAACTTATTATATTATATGCATGATAGTTTGTTCATTGGGAATCCATGTAATCCATACTTCATTTATTATTTCCATTGGTTACTTATTTTTTGAAAATTTCGTCGATTCATTAGCAACTAGTTACCGCTTAACGGCTTACCATATGGCCTCAACACTTGCTTATACTCATTCTCAAGGTTCATATACATCTTAACTTACTACCACACTTGCCCCAAAGGTTCTATGTAAATTTTACCTTTCGTTAACTCTATCTTATTGTAACTAGCTCGAAACAGGGCCTGCTGAAAGTTATCAAAAGTTTGGAAACATCAGGTGCCCTTAAAATGTTTATAAAAATCTGAAAATAATACAGTAGCTCACACATATTATGTACAATATTCAGTTTAAATTTCGTCCAAAAATATCAAGTTTTGACCCGCGTGCTGACAATATCTTTGTAATCGAATTTCTTGATAGCTTACACAGTTTTAACACTTAATCTTGTACAAAGGTTTTGACTAACTTTTACATCTTAAAAATCGACGAGGCCTAGTTCATTTGAAAGTAGACTCGAAGTAGATAACTTTAGGGTCCTGAAAACCTAGAAAATCTTTTGGCATGACCAATATTATAACATCACAAAGTTGACCCAAATTCGGATATAAAAGCTGTCATTTTCTTAAAATTGCTGAAACCATTTCTTAACTAGAATCAGCCATAACTTTTTCTTTTTTAAGAGTTAGAAGCTTTAATTTATACTAAAACGATCATTGGAACGACCTCTACCATTCTAGATACTAAAATCTTAGTTCTCAACACACTAAACCCGCTGATTTTTAGTCCAAACTTTTTGCCCTAATTAAGGGTTATAAAACCATTTCAATACATCATTATTTTGCACCAATTTCATATCTCACAATCTCAAACTAACCTATAATTTCATCTAAACCTAATTAACCATCCTCAATCATCACATGTATCCTAATCAATGAATTCCCAATTCATAAAAATCAACATGCATGCATATAATTTTTTATAACTTTGAAAATTAAATAAAAAAAAGAAAAATAGCTTACAATGTAATCACAATAGATGGAGGATCAAAAACAATAAACCCTTGGGGTTTATATGTTCGGCCGAACCAAAAAGAAGCAAGAAAAACCCGAAAATTCCAACTTTTATTCACCCAAAGCTTGAATATTATCTTCTTGATTATCCCTTGCTACTATTTAACACTTTAATTCCATTAAATTCCTAAAATCATAAATCTTAAAAATTTTAGAGATTTACAAAAATTGCTTGCATGTTGAATCTTTTTGTGGGGAAAGATTAAGGTTAATTATTGGAGTAATTTGGTATATGATTGAGTAGTTTTGGTAGAGATTTGAAGATCAAATGTGGTGGTTTTGTGGTGATGTTGTCGAACAGCAGACAGGACAAAAGAGATTGATAAAAAAAAATATTCGGTCATTATAAATTAAGAGGGGGTGTGTTCGGTTATTATATAAAGGAGAAAAAAATGGGTTGGGCTAGATTTATAAAAAATAAAATAAAATAAGAAACTAGTTATAATATCTAGTGGGTTTGGTTTGTAAAAAGAAATATGGTATGTGTTTGGGCTTGTTATGGGCTGCCGAAAATACAAGGAAAAAGTGGAAGGGGCTTCGACCCAATTTTTGTTAAACACTACATCATTTAAATCTCGACCCTAAAATTTAATTCGACTCGCTAATTTTTATGAAAACATAAAATTTTAAATTCGGTTCGGTCTGACTCAAATAAAATATTTTTAAATAATAAATAAGTGAAAAATATATTAAATAAAACTTTAATAATTTTCATAATTAATAATTAAAAATATGGAATTCGTTGATTTCTCGATCGGAAACAATTACAAATAAAAATATAATATTCGCGAAAGAATTAAATGCCGATTTTAATAAAAACCTATTGAAACAATAAAATGGATTATTTAAGATTTAGAGAATAGTTATAAATTCATAGTAAGTAGTGACCTTAAATACGGGGTTTTACACAAAAGATAAAAGAGTGGTACATGCCATAAGATAGAATAGTGCAATGACTGCTTATCTCGAGGCGGCATATCATTCTTAAGACTTAGGCGATACATCATCCTAAGACCAAGACACGTTTAATCTTGTCATAATTAACGCATCCGCATAAAGCATCCTTTTAGTTTAATTATAATCTATTCTAAGGATTAAAGCAATAGTGCTCTTGTTAAACCCTAGCCCATCTGGACTTTACCCACTTACTGCTTGACGGTATTTTATTTAATGGTAGTTCACTGTTCAAGTCTTTACCAATGATTAAGAATGTACTTGTTGATTCAAGGGTCACTTGCAGGCCAACTAAGCTCACTAATCTAAAGGCAAAGATAGAATATTATTTGTGATCATATTGGTCCAGATATATAAAACACGATATGAAGAGCTATCACAGTATCTAGATTAATTGGTCGGTATCACTAGACCCAGTTGAATGATAGGTCGCATATTCAAGCACATAGACAAGTATTAGGTGATAAACATAATTAAACATTCAACGATAAATTAAGCAATTGGGATTAAAACAAACCAAATATTAAATCTTCATTAAGATGGCTAATACCCGAGGGTATTAGCTTATAACCATTGTAATTATACAAGTGTGATCAGATAACCAAGGTAAACTAAACGTTTTACCGAATGATACCAAAAATTAAATGATTACAAGAGTATAAGAATTACACGGTGTCTTCTATGGAATCATGATCGATGCTTGACCTTGGCTGCTCTTCGTCTCTTCATAAAATCGACTTTTATGTTTATGGTATAGAGAATATGATTTTGCACACTGAAAACTCGTTTTTGAGTCTTCTATTTATAGCCTCTGAAATTGAGTGGATACGACGTATTGAGTAAGGTCAGTACAACGTATAGGGGTGTATTCCTTGGAGTGCGCGCTACGTTCACAATCAATCAGTTATATCTTTCCTTATTACATTTAATGAAGGATCTTTGATTGTTTGACCAGCTGGATACGGCGTATGTAGTAAGCAGGATACGCCGTATTGAGAATTGAACATACGCGTTTTCTTGTGAAGTCCAGGCACTGATATGCCGTATCTTCTTTTCTGGATACGGCGTATTGAGTGAGATATAAGTATCTTCAAATATCATGGTTTAAGCTCCAAAATGTGCGCCTTTTAGCTTGTCTTCACAAAACACTTCGTAATTACTGCAATTAACAACTTTAAGTAATTAAGTAACAATTCATGCAATAATTATATAAAAGTGAGTAATTTATTTGGGATAAATGTTGGTATAAATGTAACGTTATTCTAACTCGCTTACTTAATAATATTTTTGAAAGTTTCTGACGCACATAAAAATATATAAGTGATACTATAAATTCGTTAAGGATTTTATAGCTCGTTCGGACTCGAAAATGCCCAAAACCTTATTTTAAATTTGAAACAACTCACTTTTATTAGTCGAGTTTATGCAGGTAATTTATAAAATTTTCAGATCTTAGTCAGTTTTTACAAAGGCGTAACTCATTCGTTATATTGATTCATGGAATGGTCAAAAGCTACGTTACAAGGAAAAGTCACGTTCTACAAGTTTTCTTTTATAAGTTTTACCCAACTTAGACTCGAAATGAGTCAAAATCATGAAAACGTAAACTGGACAGATTGTGTCGAAAATAGTTTTGAGCTGGAAAAGTTACTAGTTTTTACGCAAACTTCATTTGGTCATAACTCACTCGTTTTAACTCCGTTTTTAGAGATCTTTATATCCACGCATTTGTATTTAAGTGTACTAATATATTTTTAATGTTTTGACTTTTTAAAGTGGAGTTTAACAACTCATTTTATTTCATAAAAATTTGGACAGCAAGTATTTTATACCAAAGTATACCATATTTTTATATACGAACATCAAAACTTCATTACTAGCCTAAATTCCCTTCCACCGATTGTTATCAGCACTCACATAACGCCACGACTACATAATCCCTTCCATCGATTGTTACCATATCATCAAGAACCACTTTAAACACATATAACCATATTTTTAACCTAAAAGTACAATAATATTAAGAAGAACTCGAAACACAAATAAGTTGTACAATCTTTTTATTTTGTTAGTTTCTTTGTAAAATATTTTATACAAACATGGGTGATGATGTTTGTTGAAAGATCATGATATGTTTTCATAGATGAAAGTATATGAAATATAGGAAGAAAATAATGATGAAAGCTTTTTTACAAGGATGTAGAGAAAAGATGTTCAATAACATGAAATGATCTTGTATCAAGCCGAAAACGACCACAAAAGAATCACTATCATCAAATGAAATCAATATTTGAGATCAAGATAAACAAACACCAAGATTGGTGTTGTTTTGGGGTTCGGCCGAGCAAGAGCAAAGAGTGAAAGAGAGAGTTTTTGTTGAGTGTGTGTAAGAATGATGGGTAAATGAGGGAAGGTTCAATGTATACTCCTTTGAAAGAATAGAGACCTAGGTGTGGGGTTCTAATTATGTACTAAGCAAAAACACAAATGAGAGAATCAAGGAAATGATATGTACCATGGGAAACAACCTAAACAAAATTTATGGGAATGTTGTGGTTATGTGGATGTTGGCGAACGAGCTATACAAGAAGATGGGGGATCAAAAAATTTTAAAATTTAATCTTTTGTGTTAAGCTAGATATTTTAGAGATTAAGGGTAAACATTTGCATGCATGTAAGGTATAGACCTAGTAAGTATATCTTTACGTAATATGTAAAAATTAAACACGCAACACAAATAAAATATCCGTGAAGTCGTAACGCGCTAATCATAAGTAAACTACATTTATCCAAATGACGAAATGCATCCGAAGACGATTTTGCCAAAACGCGTTAAATTTAACGATTTTACATAAAAAATCAAATATTCATGAAACAACAAATACTCAAGTAAATAATAAATTCAAGTCTGAACACGACGGTTGCTACATATTCGGAGTTTACTCTTTATAATATGTTTGTCATGATGTTGAATATGGAGTAGTCATTTTATGTTTGTTTGGGCGATTTGGGATCTTTGATATGTAGTATTTGGATATGTGTTTATTGAAATGGTTAAACTTGATTTATCTAAGTATATAGGTCGAAAGGGTACTTTATATATCATTGTTCTATCATTCCATAATATATATTGATTGTAACAAAGTCTATGGTCGAAATACTTCATTGTTATTAATCAATATAATCACTAGTTACACTTAAAGAACGAAAGGATTTGTGACTTGTGTTATCTTTATTTCTAACTTATAAACACTATCTTCACACTTCTATGTCTTAGTTATCATGCCTAAACAAACATGCCATAATCATTTTCTTGGTTCTTCGTATTTAATTGCTTTCGTTATTATTTTGATTTATACATGTTTATGGTTAATTTGATCATTGAAAATCTTATTGACCTTAGCACCTTAATTACAAATTGTGAAAACTTTAATTCTCTTGGGACGGCCTGGACTTACCTAAGCTATACTATACATGAAATGGTATACTTACCCGTGTTGTGTTTTTAGTCAAAATCGGTATTTCTGGTATTATAAATTTAAAGTTTGTAAAACACACATCATGTTTTTGGCGCCGTTGCCTGGGAATTGTTTTAAATTGTTATCGGTTTGTTTGCTTGATTTTGGTGCTATTTGTTTGCTTATACGTGATTAAATTCGTTAAAAACTTTTTTGTGTGTCTTCAAGTACGCAGCACTTCTGTTGGAGTGCGCCGCACTTACCCTGTTTAATTTAAAATATTTCCACGTAAAACCTGTAAGTACGTCATACTCATTTTTGAGCACGTCGCACTTTTTGTTTGTGACCGAACTTGTTTCTTAACTGATAAAGTCAGTGCTTGAAAAAAAAACCAAAAATTGCTTTTCTTAGGTTTTATAATCATCCGATTATAAGACTTGTACATTTGTAAATATATAGTTTATCATCATATATTATTATAAAAAACAAAAAATATTATTTTCCTTTCGTTTTAGTTATTGTAATTACATTTATTGTTTTTTTTCCTATTGTCATATGTGCAATATCTGCTTATTTGTTATAATCTAAAATGTATAAAAAAATCTAACAATCGAATATATAAAATTTCCAAAAAACCGGCGCACTTTTCCTAAAGTACGGCACACTTTATCCAAAACCCAAAAGCCCGTCGCACTTTTTCTAAAGTACGCCGCAGCTTCCTATTTGGGGAAAACAACTCGTAAAACCATTATCTAAATTAAATAAAAATCTATCTAAAAAAATATATAGATAAATATATAAAATTATAAAAAGGTAAAAATATGAATAAAAAAATGTTTTCTTAATTTTAAACACTTTTCATTTTAGAACTTAATCAATTTTATTAAAATATAAAAATATAAAAAATGTCTTTTTGCAAAATGATTAAAGTTTGCATAAATCCACGATCTTGGGGATAACAACTCGTAAAACCATTATCTAAATTAAATAAAAATCTAAAAAAAACACTGGTAAAATTGTAAATATCCAAAAAGAATTCGTCGAGATCGAGGTACTCAAATCTTCAACTCAACATTCCTCTGTTAATGAAGTTTTCGTCTTAAATATATCCGAAGAGGATGTCGAACCCCAACCCAATACACCACCCCAACAAATAATAATTCTAGATCTTGATGATCAACCCATGTAGGAAAGTGCTAAGACTGTAGCACCAACTCCTAATCCTGCCATTTTTCGACCCGATGTTGATAACAACTTTGTTATCAATAGTACCCATTTGAAAATGATTTAGGAGAATAAATTCGATGCTTATGTTAGTGCAAATATTACGATATTTAATCTATACGGTCTCTTTATGGTTTAGTGATGACAAACATGTAACTTGTAATTTTTTTAAGAAAGGCAACATGTAACTTGTAATGCGTAACGTAAAGTGCGCAAGTTACTCGTAATGACAAATCATTAATGCATACATGCATCAACATCTCTTAACGTCTCAAGTCTGCATCAATACGGACATCTATTTACACCCGACGTAAATCACGTAAGGTATGTACAAACAAACATTAAACTTGTAGGATGATTAAAGAAATAAATTTTTGTCATAAACTTTACATTTTTATAAACGTAACAAAAAAATTTCAAAAATTAATTAGACAAATAATTTTTGAATTATAAAGAAATGTTTTATTTGGTGATTATTTAAAAATTCAAATCATACCATTTTTCCCTCATAAACAAGTCCTATCTTCACCAGATAAATATTTCACAACAAATAGACAAAACCAGGAGCGTCTGTCGGGATGACCCCCTAATATATTTGGGGCCCATTACATTTCTGACAAAAAGATTTCAGCTGCTATAAATAGTGGCTCATTTCTAATTATTTTCTAGAATTTTGCAATCTTTTTTCTCTGATTTAAATCTATTTTCTTACCCTCTTTTCTTTGATCATTTAACTTGTTTAATCTCATTTAATGTGATCCAATATTCTATCCATTCTTTCTTTCCTCAAGTGAAAGAGAAGAACTTTCGTCATCATCAAGATACGAAGTTCTGTAGTCTAGTTAGTCCATTTGTAACTTTTGTTACATATAGATCGAGTCCATGCCTTCCAATATTTAGTAGAAGTTAGATCCGGCTAGTGTGTTAGTCCAGAATATAAGTGTGAAATCCGGTTAGTATTTTAGTCCTCAAAATACAAGTGTGGCTGGTAGATTGGTTCTAGCTAAGATTAGGACTCGACATCTAGCTTAGTGTTGGAAAATAAAGTAAGCGGCGTGGTTTATGTATCTTGGCCTTAAAACACAAGGTTTGTTATGTTGGGCCATAAAACATAAAGGGTTTGGTTGTACCCGAAGAAGAACTCGACATCTAGCTTAGTGTAGGAAAATAATGTAAGCAACTTGTAAGGTTTTCTCCGCTGGGAAGGGAGCTTGTTGACTAGTGAAGTAACTCTCGAGTTGGGTACTCGGGGAGTGGAGTAGGCAAAGAGGAGCTTCGTGACCGAACCACTATAAATCATCATGTCCGGTTTGCATTTCTTTTTACTTGTCTCTTTACGCTTTTATTTACATTTATCGCTTTAATTTTATATTTGCATTGTGTTCGTGATTGTGTGGATAGTTGCGTATATTGTGTTACTTGTGATTGTGTAGTACTTTGTAGTTAATATTGTGGCTGTGCTTGTATTGTTAAGATATGCGCTAGTTATTGTAAATCTATTATCGACACTTCTCATATTACGTCTAACTTTATTGGCGATTTGATACGAAAGATTTAAAGTTTTTAAACGGAAACTTATCCACCCCCTCTACGTTTTCCACAATTGGTATCAGGAGCCACGTCGCTCTAATTTTCAAAACAAATGGTTTTTAAAATAGAGTATGATCCATGTATCAAATTACATATGAAGGGGGATTAAATATGAAAAGTGTTTTGTTGCTGGATTCGTACTAATTTTGTTATTAGATATACTTTGTATAATAGCTTGAAGAAAAATCTTCTCAAAAGAGTTTGGAAATGTTAATATTTTTTTGTCGTAAGAGTAGAAATGACGTCTAAAACACGCATTTTACGTGCGGGAACAACTTTTTAATGTCCTACATTCTTCCGTTAAGTCACCAAATGATTTTGTACAAAAAACGTGTTTTTGAGTATGGGTGGTGGTCCCTTAAAAGTCTCGGACGGTCCCTAATATATATGGGACCGTCTGTCTGTTTCGCCAGAATTTGGCAAACTTCAAAAATTCATATAAAATCAACCGTAAGTCCGTAAAAGTCGTGTCACCCGCCATTTTAAAGGTAATTGAGTCTACTTTCATTTAAAAATACTTCCAAGTCCTTATTCCAAATTTAAGTAAGACGGAAATGCAAATTACTATATAGTGGTCAAAACTTTGTGTTTTGTTTTAACGTAAAAATTGTATTTTACCTTTTCCTTTGAGTCGGACATTTCTAGTTGGTGTATCTTTGAAAAATAATGTATTTATCTTTTTAAAATATTGATCTTGATTAATTTTTTAAATGGGGAGGAAACTATTTTATTTTCAAATAAATCCGAGCTAAGTTTATATTGTTGTATCTAACACACAAAACGACGACGAATACTTTTATGTCTTATGCTAAATGAATATGTGTGTTTACTTATGTCTTAATTTTGTTAATAGATATTATTAAGTGATCATTGCTATTTGTAATTGAGCTACTTATATATCTAAACACATGTGTCATGTACATTATCTATTTGCTACTAGTTTTTCGGGTTATGCCAAAATAAGAATTACGCTAGATCTCTTGCATTAAGTTGCGAAAGTGTTTTTGCATTGCATATAGGCATAGATCACCATATTTACAAATGTTACATAAACACCTTGTAAATTAATTCGAGTGTGGTAACTTCTTAGAAATGAGAATTTAATATTTTGTCAAGTGTATTGGAAAATATTGTCATGCATAAATATCTTTTAATAAGATCATATGTTAAAACCTATCATCAAAATATTTCTAACACTTTAACTCTCTTCCAACAAGATGTCTAAATCTTTTCATCGTCATGTCTTGTTTGACCTTAGGTTGTTTAAACAAAAGAAAAGATCATATTAAACATTAGTATTTAAGTAAAAGAAAATGTATTTTTAAACTTTGCTTGTGCTTGCATTGTTCTAACACAAACATATAATTATATTCTATTTATAAACTTATAATATTTTACAAAAGATGTGTGGTGTATAAAAATAGTTAGGAAAATCTGTTAGGATTCTTGATTTGATGAGACAAAATGAATAAAAGAATGAAACAAAAGGACTTAAAACGCGAGAGAAGAATTCTCCAAAAGATGGAAGATTTTGAAGATTTCAGAAGATCTCCTTAAGAAGATAAAGATAACAGAAGATAAAGCTTAATGTTTAAAAGATATTCTTTGTTCTTATCCTTTGTAAACCTAGATATCTCTACTATATAAAGAGATCATTAGGCGTGTAGTTTTGTATGCATAGAAAATGTAGTCGACTAAAGGTGTGTGTGTATGTTCTAGGCGTGTGGTTCATTGTAAACGCCTAGAATGAGTGTTGTAGCCTCAAGATCAATGTTTCATTGATCCTGTTACTAGTTAGAGTAACTGTTCTAGAATTGATCATCTAGAATTAGGGCGAATTATGAATAATATGAATGAAAAACATTGTCAAAATAACTTTGTTATTTATGTTATTTCCGCTATGCATTCTTTCATGTTCTTTGTTATTTTTCCTAGATATAGATCTAAACAATTTGAGCTTACAACGATTCTTTAGACTTTCACAATTGGTATCAGAGCCTGGTGGCTCATGATCTAGGATCTACAAGGTGTTTTGTTGTCGCTTCTATGAAGGAAAAGAGGTACGAATTTTCTGTCTTGGTTATCATGTCGAATTTGGTGATATTATGGTTTTTAGCAACCCTAATTTGATATAACAGGAAGTTTGTTTAAAATTGTTTTTGATTGGTTCGTGACAAAAAGATGGTTGTTGATTGGTTACATAATTCAAGCGTTCTTTGGAAATTATTCTATGAAAAGAATCATTAGCAGTTGGTGAGAATGATGAATTAGTGACAGTTTAGTGACAGAAAAATGTCGCTAAAAGGTGTCGTTTGGATACTTAAAAAAAGGTATCCTTGGTATTGTTAATATTGTTGCTGCTGTCGTTAATATCTGCTTTTGAGGTTACAACTGCTAAGGCTTGATAGCAGTATGGTGCGAATACAAGACATGCGTTCTGGGGATTTTCAAGAAGAAGTTAAGGTTCGTTTGCACACACGACTAAACCTTAATTCAGTTTTAAGGTTTTACAAAACCCTAATAAGGGTCTGAATCGATTCAAAGGACGCAAATCATAAAGGAGCAGAAAGGTATGACGTTTGGGTGTTAATAACATCAAGCAAGAGCAGATATGTTGTGATTATAAATTTATGTATCTTGTTTGTTCCCATAAAAGGTTAATACTGTTGGAACATGGTTTGTACTGCCAATGCCTTCTTTATGCTGCCAGGTGTGGTTCGTGTGTTTGTACCGCCAGTAGTGGTCATATGGAATTAATACTGCTAGTTTGCTTCATGATATTTATGTTAATACTGCTAGCATTAATATTGACGATACTACTGCTGGGCATCATTGTTAATACTGCCAGCTTTGGGTTTTATGGAGTAGGCCATAAAGTGACTTGAAAAGGAATGTTTGATTGAGTCAATGGATGAATATTGTGGTAGTTTGGGAAAATAAAGTTCGTAAATTCGTTATACTGCCAAGGTATCTTTATGATGTTACTGATTTGTATTTGTTAGTACTGCCATAAGGAGTAAGTTAATATTGTTACTTGATTGTTAGTACTGCTAGTATTAGGCTTAAAATTTATACTGCCAGTTAAAGGTTAGTACTGCTCATTAAAATTTTGTACTGCTGGTTTATCGATTGTACTGTTAGCTTTAGTAGATATTAGATAACACACAATTTTTGGATCTCGTATAACACACACAAAAGGAAGTTAATACTGTTGTGGTTATTAGTACTGCTAGGGTCAGTAGTTACTACTTTTGGACTTAAACCAAGGTTTGTGCTGCTTGTATACTTTTAATACTGCCAATAGAAGGAGTTACTATTGTTGGTTACTACTGCTTGGTTTAAGGGGAAGCTAACATGTTATGATTTTAACTATTCTTAAAAGTTTAAAGGCTCGTATTTATTTGAAGAATTGATTACGAAGATGGTTATTTATCACCTATTTAAAGTTGAAGTGGAGTTTTTCGGATGCGTGTTCTTATCATATCTTAAAGTGGGTGTTACACTTTGAAGATAACTTGTTCGTGCTTACAACGGTGTGACGAAGACTTGTCAAAATCTAGCAAAGGTGAGTGATTTCTCTTATGGTGCTCAATGCTCACATTTGCTATCACTTTGGTTATGTGTCTCATAGAAGATGAGGTTTGGAGTTACGTGGATATTACAAGACATAAGACACAAGTTTGGGTTATTCTACTTCTACATTAAGTTCATTATACTTAATTCTCTTCATCAGTGATCATTACAAAAAGCCTACAAAATTGAAGATTCAAGAAATGGTTAACATATGGGTTCCAGGGGAAGCTTATTGTCAAAAATGTTTAACCATTTACATTGAGGTAAAGGTTTTTACTACTGCTAGTCATTATTACTACTGCTAGTATGAGTTTCTACTACTCAAGTTCATTTTTCTTATTGTGCTTAATGGTGGGTAATTTGAGAAGTTAGAAGGTTTGGATTAGAAGTGTGATATTGGTTAGAAGTGGTTGAAATCAAATTTGCTTACATTCATATGTCTCCTATTGGATTATGACAAAAAGGGGAAGAAGGCGTTAACATGTACATTTAGCAACTTATAGATCCTTGGTGTGGCATGGTATAAAGGAAATCTACTTTAGGAGAAGTTTGTTTCATTCAGGGAGATGATTACATCTTAACTTTAGGGGAAGCTTTGGCTTTATGATGAAGTTCGTACACGACTTTGTTTGTTTTGTCATCATCAAATAAGGGAAGATTGTTGGGATTCTTGATTTGATGAGACAAAATGAATAAAAGAATGAAACAAAAGGACTTAAAACGCAAAAGAAGAATTCTTTAAAAGATGGAAGATTTTGAAGATTTAAGAAGATCTCCTTAAGAAGATAAAGATAACAGAAGATAAAGCTTAATGTTTAAAAGATATTCTTTGTTCTTATCCTTTGTGAACCTAGATATCTCTACTATATAAAGAGATAATTAGGCGTGTAGTTTTGTATGCACATAAAATGTAGTCGACTGAAGAGGTGTGTGTGTTCTAGGCATGTGGTTCATTGTAAACGCCTAGAATGAGTGTTGTAGCCTCAAGATCAATGTTTCATTAATCTTGTTACTAGTTAGAGTAACTGTTCTAGAATTAATCATCTAGAATTGGGGCGAATAGTGAATAATATGAATGAAAAACCTGGTCAAAATAACTTTGTTCATTATCTTATTTCCGCTATGCATTCTTTCATGTTCATTGTTATTTTTCCTAGATATAGATCTAAACAATTTGAGCTTACAACGATTCTTTAGACTTTCACAAAATCGTTTATATATTAATAAAATGTCAAAAACTATGTATACTATACATAACAACAGATATTTTTCCACACAAGCAAATTATATGACAATCTTGACAAGAAATTAACTTGTCATTATTCATCAACCTCACACTTACAACTAGTCTTAAGTTTAATGGAACACACTATGAAAAGCTTTATTTGTTTTTCTTTTAAAGAGTGTTCGTGAGGGTCAAGAAAGATTTCGAATATATATATCGACTCATTATTCAAACTATGATTGATATTATTATAGAATCTAATTGACAAGTTTTCAAGTGTGGACATGAAATCGGATTCTTATTTGTCTAGTTTGAGATTATATTAAAATGTAACAAGAGATATTATCTTGAACCTGCATACTAAATCATACTCGATTGGTATGAAAATAACTACATCCTTTTCAAAGACGATAAGAATATGCATCGGATCATAACTCGCACTTATGTAAATGATGTCATATTGAGTCTACTTGTAAAATAGTTATGTTCTAAATATTTGGCAAATATATGCATAAAATACACAATGAAGTAGGATTGACGACTTGAATGTTTTGTCCAAAATATTCAAGTAATTTACCTTGCAATGCACTTGGTAAAGTCGTCATCTCAGAAAAGCCAAACATGAGCAAATGCACAACATATGTAACTTTTCTTAAAAAATTAAAAAGCACGACTCAAAACTAAAATTCTCTTCTCGTCAAAACTCTTTATTACTTTACCAAATAAGCGTAATATTTCTTTTTCACTAAATGTTAACCTTTTAACCATCTAAGATTAGGATTAGGATTAACTGAACATATTCCACAAACTATTATCTTGCTTTTTTCAATAAGTGATCGTAATAGGATTTCAAATATGAAAATGATTATTATCAAACGATAATTAATCCCACTATTCAATCTAATTACAAAATAAAATATGAACATGAAATTGAGATTAGAATTTATATAGATCACGGAAATATGAATCAAATGACCATAGATATTTTTTCGAGTCTACATGTTTAACCATCCTTGATTATTACATGAAATCACAAAATTGATTGCAAGGCAATAAGAATATTCACCGGATAGCAACTCATACTTGTAATGAAGATGTTTCATTGAGTCTAAGTGTTTAAATGTTTGTGTTACTCCCTCCGTCCCATTTTTATTGTCCATGTTTTCTTTTTGGGATGTCTCAATTTAATTGTCTACTACTAATAATAGATAAGGAAATTTGATCAAGTTTACTATGTTGCCCTTGTTTGAAATTATTATAACAAACTTTAAAGAAGACTTTATTTACTTAGCTAAGGGTAAAATTGTCATTCTGTCAAAAAGTAAGAAAGAGAAAGTAGTAATAAATGCACTTTTCTTAAACTATGTGTTTTTTTGTCGGGGGACAATAATTTTAGGACGGAGGGAGTATTAGATATGGTCAAATTATGAATGAGAAACTTATAACACTCTAAGTAGGATTGACAACTTATAAATTTCCATCGGGAAACTCATTAGTACTCTATCTTAATAAGCAAGACTTGGATGTCATTTCTGAAAATTCAAACTGAGATAACTTATATAAGCTACTCCTAATAACCTAATGTCAACACCATCTCCCAAATAATGGGAAAATGATCCTTGCCTAAGATTTGACACCTCCATGGATCAATGGATCCTATGTCCTAGATCCATCTTCAGTTTAGGTAGATCCTCCCTATGGCATCTGATTTAAAGATCTTCATTTGGTCAATCTCTTGTTTAAAAGTCCAACATACATGTAAATAACCTTTAGTAAATCATTATTATTTCTATAAAGAAACATTCACAAGATCTATTGAGGTAAGTAACCTTAATTGGTGATGACATCAAATAACGTCTATTTTATAGCATCATTTATCCCATGTTATTAACCCATTTTGTATAGTTATTGCAAGGAATTGTTACTTGATCGTTTATATTTGAGAATTGCAGTAATAATGGAGTAATTGGTAAAAGTTAGAAAAAGGTGCACATTCTATAGCTTAAATGAAGATATTTTGAAGATTATTATTCTAAAGACCAATATGCCGTATCCATCAAGGAAGATACGACGTATCCGTGCCCGCACTCACCAAAGACCACGGATGATAAAGATCAATACGCCGTATCGAGAGGACTCAATACGCCGTATTTAAGACATGGAATCAATATAATATTCTGGAAGAAATCAAACGTGGTCCCTACGCTAAGAAATCCCCAATACGCCGTATCCAACTCTTGGATATGATGTATCCAACTGACTTCCAGACCTATAAATACAAAACTCAAAAACGAGTTTTAAGTGTGCTATATCATATTCTCGATACCTAAACTACAAAAGTCGATTTTCAGAGGAGAAAAAGAGCAGAAGAGGTCAAGCAACGTATTCAATTCCATAGGAGACAACGTGTAATTCCATATACTTTAGTAATCGTTCAATTTTTGATATCATTCGTTAACTCGGTTAGTTTACCTTGGCTTAATAATTACTCTTGTATTTATTATGACGTTTGAAGGCTAATACCTTCCGGTATTAGCCATTATTATGAAGATTTGAATGTTTGGCATTTTTTTTATCTCGATTTCTTGATTTATCGTTGAGTGCTTGTTTATGTTTATCAATTTATACTTGTTTACGCGCTTTTGTATGTGACCTATCATTGAACTGGATCTAGTGAAGCGGACCAAGCAGATCTAGAGTCTGAGATAGCTCTCCATATAGTAATTTATACATCTAGAATCATAGTTACATAAATATTGTCCTTCTAAGTATGTGTCTAGGATACGCTTCACGCTTAACTTGTTAATTGGATATCGCCAATGGTTTATTGATTGTGTTGACTAGTAGGTGACATAGATAATTCAACAAGTATCGTTTTGATTCCATTGGATAGTTGGACAAGTGGACTACTAGTGTATAAATTGCCATTAAGCGGTAAGTGGGTAAAGTCTCTATGAGCTAGGGTTTAACAAGACCACCATTGCTTTAATCCCTAAGATAGATTATAATCAGCAAATAAGGATGCTTTATGCGGATGCTTTAATTATGACAGAATTATTGTGTCTAGGTCTTAGGATGATGTAATGCCTAAGTCTTAAGAATGATATGCCACCTCGAGAGAAGAAATCATTGCACTAAATAAACAAACCAACATTCTAATCGGATTAATAATGGTTAATACTGTAACATTTCACATTTTCAAGTCATTTCCCGACTCAATTATTACCACTATTTATTTTTAGAGTTTTAGGCGTTCGCTTTTAATTATATTCACATAGTTAAATCGCGTAAACTAAAAACCATCATTCAACGTAAACGGATATCAAACAAATAAAAGTTTACGTCAAACAAGTGTCATATAATTATTTGGAGTATAATTTATAAGTTTTCACATTTTATTTTTATTGGCTACATAAAACGTTTATGTTTCGCAATAAAAATATATTTAGGCGTACCACTTTTACGCCCTAAATACAAAAATTATACAGTTTTTATGTCACTAAGCCTACAAGGTCCGGGCATAATATGTGATAACATTAGCATGAGACAAACCTTGTATACTACGGTTATTAACCACCTTAAGTACACCATTATCCCATATAACTATAAATTGTCAAATCATTAGTACCTTAAACATAATCCTATGCGTCCAAGGGTCATAGGGATTAGGAGGATCTCTTACAAAATCTTACAAGCTCTTACAACATGTACCCTTAAACCCTAGTTTACCATAGTTAGTTTAAGGATATATATTTAGTTAGTTTAAGGTTAAGGAAACCTTAAACTCAAACACACTTTGCCTTGTTTTTCTTTCATTTCACATGACACAAGGACCATTGGGTAATACACACAAATCTTGGCTAAATCTTGTACAAACTATAATTAATTAAAACATGTACTTAACAAATCTTACACAAGATTTGTATCTTGTGTTTCCCTCCCTTTAGCAAATCGTCACCCACACAAACCAACATAGAAAATCTTGGATAATCTTGTACATCACCTAATTCATTAATAGTTGTAGTTAAGCAAGCCTAAACTACCCTAAAAACCACCTAAGCATGTACTTAAACTACTACACTTCTCTAGCAAAGGAGACATGGTTTTAGAAAGTGGTATAGAGATATTTTCTCTATAAATAGGAAGGCTTACAACCAAGAGTGTTTACACACTCACACACTTAAATGCACACTAGCAAAAACCATCCTTGTTGCTCTCTTCGTTCGGGTCGCCACAGCCGAGACACAAATCCACGAACACGACACCACAACTCACAACCAAAGAGTTCTAAGGTATAATCTAGTAATCTATAAGCTAAGGTTATACGTTTAAGGGTTTGAAAGCAAGAAAGATTTGGTTTAAACTAAGGCTTGGGGTATACAAGTCGAGTTTCCACACGACTACACGACACACATGTTCAAAAAGCTAGGACCCTTGTAAGTGTCTTAGCCTACGTTCATATTTAAGTTTCATGTTTGCTTCATGTGTCATAAGGCATGGTTATTATGTGTTAACAAGCTAAACATGGGTCGTGCCTAGCATGACACAACCCATGTCCACGTCTTATAATATACAACATATATAGACTTGTGTGGTAAACCAAAAGCCATAAGGCACGTAACCAAGATCTTGTGTATAAGCATAAATGTTTAAACATGACATGCACACGTAAAATATTTAGCCGAGAGGTTTGATAACTCATTTGGAAACAGAAACACTTTTATGTCACGTATCATAATACTTAATAACTCGTCTTGCTCATAAAGGATGTGTACACTATAGTATATGCGAACTAGGGTTGTTTGGGATATGTCGAAATTAGTTAGCAAGACCATAGCCGCGTCTTGTGTCCAACACAAGCTCAAACAAACTCTAACGAATTTGTTAACTCACTGATGGGTTGTATGATACGAGCTAAGTTAGAAGTTAATACTGCCAGGCTTAAGAAGTTAGTACTGCTAGCAGAAGTTAGTACTGCTAGCAGAGGTAGTACTGCTAGCAGAAGTTAGTAGTGCTAGCAGAGTTAGTACTGCTAGCATATTGTGAATACTAATAGTG
Source organism: Tanacetum coccineum (assembly GCA_026074375.1). NCBI lineage: Eukaryota > Viridiplantae > Streptophyta > Magnoliopsida > Asterales > Asteraceae > Tanacetum > Tanacetum coccineum. The sequence goes on along the minus strand of BQNB010012248.1, from coordinate 20,455 downwards.
TATGAATAATACTGCTAGTGTATGAATAATATTGTTTTTGAAAATTCTGAACTTAAGGGACTGTTTAGAACTCATAAGAACCTAAAATGTATTTTTTGTAAAATAGAGGAACTAAACGTATCAACATGGAAACTCAGGGGTGCAAACGGTAAATATTCTATTTTAAACTATAAGGACTATTTTTGCCAATAATGAAAACCTAAAGGTATCTTATATAATTAAGTGATTTAAATGAACACACATGGTATAGGACTAGTCGTGGTATAATACGGGTACTTATATAACTAAAGTCACGCGAATAATAAATAGGTGTATTTATTATTAATATTTAAACACCTTGTAAACTTTAAAGTATATAGTCGTACATCTTCCCAAGAGCAAATGAGGAAAACGAATACAATAAACGTGTACATCACCACACAAGTGATAACAGTATATATATGTAAATTAGCAAATTATTGTAGTTTATACATGAAGTCGTTAGCCTAAACTTGTAGACTAAGACTGGCCATATTTACTTAGGTATTTGACAGTGCGATTCACTTACCATACTTGGGTATATTACCATTCATGGAGGACTACTTACTAAGGTGAGTTCATAACCTCATGTTTTACTATATCAATGATATACAACTTTTGGGGTGAGAAACATGCATTGTTTTACAAATTGGACGTAAGTATACATTTTATTATGATTACGTGTTTACCTACATAGCGATAACCCACTGTGCCCATTATCATGAACTATTAATTACTTTATGTGAGCGCGAATGTTATAAGTAGATCTATTTGGTATTGACATCCCCATCCGGGTGATTAGCTCTCACTGGTGTCACGGAGTGAACCAACGGATGTATACCATGTTGGATTTGGGATGTTGCGGGTTAGAACATCATCAAGGGAAATGTTGGCAATTTATATTGCAATTCATACATGTCGAGCTTCAGTGTCATGAGCTTAGGTTTTTATTATGATTTTGAGTTTGCCTAAGTAGCGATAACCACAGTGCTCATTATCATGTAACAGTCAATTACTTTGTTTAGCGCGAATGTTAAAAAATAACTCTTATTTGGGGTATTGAAATCCCTATCCGGTAGTAGCTCTCACTGGTGTCACGAGTGAAACCAACGGATGGTATAGCCATGTCAGGATTTGGTATGTTGCGGGATAGAACAGTCTCAAGGGCAAAGTTGGCAATTTATATTGGCAATTCAGAACATGTCGTGCTTCAGTGTCAAGAGCGTAGGGAAATGTAAATTATACTTTTTGATGTTTGCATCTTTGCATTATCATACACTTAGAATCTTGGCGGTCTACTTAATATTTACATAAACCAAAGATTATTCCCACACAACTTTTATGTTTGGACGTTTTAAAGCATATTGGTTTCTCAGGTGCAATGAGGCACGAGGGCCTAAGAATTACATTGGAGGATACTCTTTTGTGGGACTCATGCATAAAAGATTTGGAGTCATTACCTCTTGGGAGATTTGTTTATGATCTAAAATCTTTTGTATCAAATGTGAACAATTTAAGCCGTTGCACTTTTTATATTGAAACAATTTCAATAAAACCAATTACGTATTTTAAACGACCTTTTAGGAGGTCGTTTCCTTAATTCTTGTGTTATTGATCTATGAAGTAACGCTCCCGGACTTATTATTCCGCTGCGACCCAATTTGGGGGTGTTACAATTTGTGTTAAGGAATTAGAAGCATGGACTCCTGATTTCATCTTTGAAAAGGAGGGGGAGCTTTCTTCTGAATATTAACTAGGGGGATATGTGGAAAATGCGGATTATTAGAGGATTATAAAGAAACGAATGTGATCACTTCTCAGAACAAGTTTTTTTGCACAAGATCATGATGCTGATTTCAGGAAGTTCTTAATGTAATGGACACCACAATCAACTCAGATGGCCCCCCCTTTTGAAATTACAAACTTTGAAAGGAAAAAGGACACTCAGCAGTCAATGTGGATAATCAACTCGAATGATAACTCAGATGCCAATGGTGATAATCAGCGACTGTTAGTGCTGGTAATTATTCTCAACATACACCTCAATTTCCTCCTGGTTTCACTCCGGATGTAGAGAAAAATGTTGCAGGTTCTGGTAAACCACAATCATCTTATACTGATTCACAAGAAGATGGCACAAGTTTTGTTAACAAGGTTAAGGAATCCGTTGTTAGTGGTAGACATAATCATGGTACAAATTTCAAGCAAGTGGATCTATTTTAGAAGTCATGGATGAATTGATCAAGGTTGCATATGCTATGGGATATAATATGGACGGATGTACGAAGAATATTGAATCAATTATTGGTTCCCAAGAGATGACACGGTCTTTAGATGAATTTCTTGTCGTTAAACGTTCAAGGCCTTGGTAATAAGGCAAAAAAGGGTGGATACAGGAGTTGAACACTAAACATAGAGTTAATTTCGTTGCTATTCAAGAAACTAAAATGGAAAAAATAGATCTTTTTCCATCAAGGCGTTGTGGGGAAACTTGTCTTTTGATTATGCTTTTAGTCCCTCTATAGGTTTTTCTGGGGGTATTCTTTGTGTTTGGGATCCTAGATTATTCGTCAAAGACTATTCTACGGTTTTGGACTCCTTTTTGGCGAGGTACTTGGATTCCCACTTCTACCAAAATCCTTATTATATCTATTTATACTCCGGAAGACCTTAATGAAAGAAAGATGTTATGGGATTTTTTCGCCATTTGATAATTCCGTGGATGAGAATATGTGATCTTAAGTGACTTTAAATGAGGTTCGTTTATGAACATAAAAGACATGGTTTCTTTGTTTTACTGCCTCAAAGGTGCAAACTTAATAAGTAATTTCATCACTTCAACGGCTTGATTCGTGTTCCATCCTTTGAAGGATATTCTTTACTTGTCTCATAAATCCGCTAAAGATGAGTAAATTAATAGATTTCTTATTTTAGAAGGGTTATTGGCTCGTTTCCTTATATTTTCTGCCCTGATGTCTTAACAACATCTTCGTATCATCGCCTATTCTTCTTATGAATTGAAAGTTTGACTATGGTCCTACCTTTTCTTTTTTTTGTTTCAGTCGTGTCCACTGTATCGATAAAGCTGAAAAACAGCTGCAATTTTTAAAGAAGCTATAAAATAGTGCTTTTTGAAGATAACAATAAGTGAGATGTAAATAAACAACAATTGTCAGCTCGTCTGATTGTTTTGGATAAATTATTTGTTCAAGGAAAGTGCAATGATGAGCTTCTTCAGGAAAGGTCTAACATATACAAAGAGCTCAACGACCTTAATAAGGCTTCTTCGTTAGATCTTATCCAAAAGGAAAAAATCCAGTAGGCTATAGAAGGCGACGAAAACTCAAAGTTTTTTCATGGAATCATCAATAAAAAGCGTTCTCAGTTGGCAATTCGTGGTGTTTTAAGTGACGGTGATTGGATAGTCGACCCTTTCATGGTGAAAAATGAATTTCTCAATCACTTTGCTAACCATTTTACTGCCCCGACTACTGAATGTATCTCGTTTGCTTTTCAATTTCCAAACCAGCTGTCACCTGATCAGGCTAACGAACTTGAAAGTAGTGTTTCCTATGACGAGATAAAAAGTGCGGTTTAGGATTGTGGTACTAATAAGACTCCTGGCCCCGATGGCTTCACCTTTGAGTTCTTTCGAAAATATTGGAAAATTATAGATAATGATGTGGTCGCTGCTGTCTCGTTTTTTTTCTCATCAGGTTTGTTTCCTCCTGGTTGTAACTCTTCTTTCATCGCTTTGATTCCCAAAACGCAGGAAGCAAAATTGGTAAATGATTTTCGACCTATCAGCTTGATTGGTAGTTTGTATAAAATCATTACTAAAGTTCTAGCTAGACGGCTGAGCCATGTTATTCCAACTCTTGTTAGCGATGTACAATCTGCTTTTGTTTCAAACAGACAGATCCTTGATGGCCCATTCATACTTAACGAACTTCTTTCATGGTGCAAGCATAAAAAATCCAAAGCCTTGATTTTTAAGATTGATTTTGAAAAGGCGTTTGATTCTGTGAGATGGGATTACTTAGTATGGGCTTTCTAATTTTGGTCTTAGCTAAAATGGCGAATTGGATTCAAGGATGGCTCAGAGTCTGCTAAGGGTTCCATTCTTGTAAATTTTAGCCCGACATCGGAGTTATAAGTTTTAAATGCTTAAAAACAAGGGGATCCTCTTTCTCCCTTCTTATTTATTTTGATCATGGAAAGCTTACATCTTTCTTTTAATAATGTGGTGAATGCGGGGCTTTTCAAAGGTATCCATATTGACGATTCTCTTAGTTTATCCCATTTATTTTATGCCGATGATGCCATTTTCGTTGGTGATTGGAATTTGTCCAATCTTTCTATCGTCGTTCATGTTCTTAAGTGGTTCCATTTGGCCTCGGGTCTCAAGATCAATCTTCATAAAAGTAAACTTATGGGTGTTGGAATTTCTCAAGATGTTGTTGCTTCTGTGGCTAGATCTATAGGTTGTGCGACTCTTCATACGCCTTTTAACTATCTTGGAATAAAGGTTGGTGGCTTTATGTTGAAAATTAGCTTTTGGGATGATGTTGCTGCCAAGTTATCTTCTAGGCTCTCTAAATGGAAACTTAGAACTTTATCGATTGGCGGTCGTCTAACTCTCATAAAATCGGTATTGAGCTCTTTACCTCTTTATTATATATCTTCCTTCAAGATGCCTATAAGTGTTTTAAAAAAAATGGAGTCAATCCGTATGAGTTTTTTTAATGGTGCGGACTATGGGGTAAAAAGGATGTCTTTGATCAGTTGGAAAAGAGTTTTATCTTCAAAGAAAAATGGTGGTCTTGGTATTTCTAGCTTCTTTGCTATGAATCGAGCCCTTCTTTTCAAATGGGTGTGGAGGTTTATTGTAAATGGGTCTTCTCTTTGGTCTCGCTTTATAAGAGCTATCCATGGAATTCAAGGAGGTCTTGACAATCCTTTACCTTTCTCTAAGCGCACTCCTTGGACGGATATTGTTAGTGAAGTTAGAAAGCTTTCCAATAAAGGCATTGATCTCCTTTCGCATATTAAAAAGAACGTAGCAAATGGTGAGACAACTTCCTTTTGGGAAGAAACGTGGCTTGGAGATTCTCCTTTAAAACATGCTTATCCAAGGTTATATTCTTTGGAATTAAACAAGCATATTAGTGTGGCTTCTAAGTTTAGTGACGGCTCTCTTATAGCCTCTTTCCGAAGACCCCCTAGAGGTGGTGTGGAAGCTGATCAGCTGCAACAACTTATTTCAGACACATCCTTGGTTACTCTTCACAATGCTAATGATAGATGGACTTGGCGGTTGGATTCTTCGGGAGTTTTCTCGGTTAAATCGGTCCGTGAATTTATCGATGATTCTTTTCTTCCTAAGGCTGATTCTTGTACTCGATGGGTAAAATATGTCCCAATCAAGATTAACATCTTTGCATGGAAAGTCTCCTTGGATAAGCTTCCTTCAAGGTTAAACCTTTCTCTCTGTGGGCTTGAAATTCCATCTATCTTATGTCCTATTTGTAGTGTGGTTGTGGAATCATCATCGCATCTTTTTTTTGCATGCCATTTGGCTCGTCAAATGATGTTTAAGGTCGCTCGTTGGTGGGAGTTAGAGTATCAAGACTTTTCCTCTTATGAAGACTGTTTTCTTTGGTTATCCAATCTTCGGGTTACTAAACGTCGTAAGGATGTTTTAGAAGGCGTTTGTTATATCACTTGGTGGGTCATTTGGAAATTCTGTAATCAAGTCTTGTTTGGAAGCGAGTTACCTCGGGTTGATCTTCTTTTCGGCGATATTGTTAAGTTATCATTTACTTGGTGTTCTAATCGTTGTAGTTTAAACTTTGATTGAAACTCTTGGATGAAAAACCCTAGTTCCTTTATTTTGTAATTTTTCTAGCTCTTTGCTAGTCATTAATAAATTGCCGTTCAAAAAAAATTAGACTGCGCTGGATGTGACAAAAATGTGAGTAGTGATCATGTATGCACACACGTTCTAATTAAATAACAATAACACTAGCGACTAGAACAAACATACATGAAAAATGACATCATTAAACATATATGAGTAAAGATAAACTGAATATGAGTAGTAGAATCACACTCTACAATCAATTAAGATACAAAAAGCAACTATACATAGTTAATTGATCATATATATAAAATGACAAGAAAATGTTATTGATTTTATGATCACAGAAATCTGAGAGTCGTGTAAACACTTTCAGATCGAAGTATTTCGATGGTTCTATCGAAATCTTAAATCGGATAAAACTCAGATTATGAAATGAGAATGTGTTTTTGATGTTATGAAACAGAACCAGAGATTGTGATGAATATATGACCAACAAAACTGATTTTTCGGTTATAACTGCATAGCAGTTAGTTTAACTACCAAACCAGTTAAATAAAAGGGGCAAAAAAAAACAAGTCCATATCCGGGAATTTTATTTCCAAGTGCATTTTTTAACATAGCACTTTATACCCAGGGGCGCTGCCCCTTGGACCCTGCTACCAGGGGCGCTGCCCCCGGACCCCCGTCACTCGGGGCTTCGCCCCGAATGATAATCATAATAACGCCATACAAGTGTGCACTCCGCACAACCCCGACTTGTTGAACATTTATCATGATTACACATTGGTCAACCAAGTCAATCCATTACACTTAAATCATATTGGTGACGCAAAATCACCAACAATCCTCCCCCATTTAAGTGTAATCTTGATTAACTTAAAGCAAACTCATAACAAACAACAAACTGATGCATAAATGAAATATCGAGACGATTGAATTTCACATTAGTACATTAGCATTCCAAATATTCGAATATCAGAGTGTCACTAAAGGATTGAACTCTTTCTATTCATAGTGAATACATGAAGATAATATACACAACAGTTTACACATTCACATGTTCTACTTGACACTATGTTTTACTAGCTTGTGTCCTATCCTTCAATAAGCATATCAAAGCCAAGTCCCAAGCTTCTTGAAGCAGCTAAACTTCATGCTTATATAGGTAGTTTTTTACTCTTGCACCTGCACATGCAATTTGTCAAAAAACCATTAAGAAATATAATTTCAACCTCCTTTATCTTGCAGTTCTGAACACATACCGTGGGATGATGTAATTATGTGTTCCAATCCAAAGATATCAAGCTTTCCTCATTGAATTCAGCATATAACATTTCGTTAGATGGGAATTGGGTATCTTGATACAAGGATTTAATTAGGTGGACTTTAAACCCATCCCAATAGCCGCCTTGCGTACGAGATCTCTTGCTAACCCTTTGGTTAAATGGTCGGCTAAATTCAATTGAGTTCTTACAAACTCCACAGATATCACACCATTCATGATAAGCTCACGAATCATGCTATGTCTAACACCCAAGTGTCTAGACTTGCCATTGTACACTTGACTATAAGCCTTAGCCAAGGTAGCAGCACTATCACATCTGATAGAAATGGTAGATATCGGTTTAGGCCACAAAGGAATTTCATAAATCAAATTCCTCAACCACTCAGCTTCATTACCAGCTGCAGCCAAAGCCACAAATTCAGACTCCATGGTTGAGCTTGTAATACAAGTCTGTTTCTTTGAAGCCCAAGAAATAGCACCTCCTCCAAGAAGGAATACCCAACCACTCGTAGACGAGTGATCCTCCATATTATTAATCCAACTGGCATCGGAATAACCTTCTATAACAGAAGGATAACCACTATAAGTCAAACCATAATCCATGGTTCCTTTCAAATACTGAAATACTCGACCCAGAGCTTGCCAATGTAGAGCACTAGGATTGCTAGTGTACCTACTAAGCTTTCCTACAGCAAAAGCTATATCTGGCCTAGTGCTAATCATGGCATACATAAGACATCCAATAGCTCTAGAGTATTCTAACTGAGACACTGGAGTTCCTTTATTAGGTCGAAACTTCACAGTAGGATCCACATGGTTCAAAGTGTTAGTTCATAGTTGTAGGAACTGTTTATGAAAATGCACACTTCAAATCTACAAATTATGAAGAGGTAAATCAACACTCTAGCAATGTTCCGGGTAAATATATAATAGGTAAATCGCGTAAACTATCGTCAAATTGAGGTGGGTTAAGATTTAAGTTAATAATCTTTAATAGAAATGTAAATGAGCAAGACAACACGGTCGAAGTATAAACAAGCAAAGTTTCTTGTCTTCAGCCGATGTGGGACAAAACTTTGTACAAGATTGCAATAAATCACTTAAGAAACACATCTAAGTAAATAACTTTTATGTTCTCTTCATACAAGATTTAACCTACATTTCACCTAAAACGAGACTCGATTTGGGGCAGTTGATGATCAATTGGATGTTTGGATCAATGTCAATTGTGCACTCTTATTAAGTAAACGATAAATTGATATTGTCATGTATGTATCTTAGTGATGGAGCATATAAAAGATACTGTAAATGATATCAGCCATTTCCATAACACACAGCGGAAAGTAATATGTCAACAGATCATTATCCGCGCATATATGAACTAATGACCAAAATTAAGAATAAATCCCAAACACATATGATACTAGCTTAAAGACCCGTGTAACCCCAGGTATAGTTAATTTTTTTTTTTTAAAGAATAACGTGTGTGAATAACAAAAAAAAGCAAGAACGTAACAATGTTTCGCTAATATTTGAAAAGATGAATAAGTAATAAGTCAAGCATTCGACAAACAATTGAGTTTTGTAGCAATTATTAAGCTTGTAAGTTGAGGTGCCGAGATCATTGAGATGTTACACAAAACGAATAATTTAAATACTAAATATTTGTAAAACAGTCATGAAATACTCATGCCACAATGTTGTTCCATGACTCAAAAAAGCACCACACAACATCGAATAACATCAATTCGTATAAAGGAACTCAAAAAGTGTCATTCTTCGTCATATATATTACATCATGTGAATCATTGATAATAAAAGAAATTAAACAAATATATCATTTCTATATCAAATTACAAACAGCTTACATGCATAACTTGTAGCCGTCAAAACGGGTGAAATTAAAAAATGCAACATGTTAAAATGCACATCAAATTTCATTCTTGAAGATCTCAATTATTATGCTTAAGGATGTTGGTTTCATCATTATCAACCTACATAAAATGCACATTATAAAGATCTTGGTTAGAGTCAAACAATCGATTCAACTTCAGACTTGATTCGTAAAAATTAACAAAAACCAAAATAATGAAGCTTGATTCACCGTTACCTCGAATATATCAAACGGTTGTAAAAGTAGACAAGAAACGAAAAACCTACATGTGAGCCAATGAAGTAAATTACAGTATTTGTGCAATAAGCTTCTCATTGAACGAAGCAATATTAAAGTTAAAACTAACCTTTTGAGTTGCTTGTCATGTATGATACATTTCGACATCCCTCAACCCCGATTATGCGAAAGGGCATATTGCATACAATAGATCCTGTAACCAAACATGTAACAAAGAAATAAAGATCTCCAAAAGTTGAGAATGGAGCAAAGAAATAAATCATCAGCCTCAGTTTGTAAAAATTCCCTGCCCACCCTATTTTAATTTCCAATATAGAAATTCATGACCAAAAAAACTTCATGCAAAGTATTTCGCCTGTTATAAGCTCAAAAGAGCTTGTTATGAAGCAAGCGGATATTTATGAGAACAAACACTGGATTTCTTTTAAAAGAAGCTTTGGAAAGATCTGTCCTTGGTGACTCCACTTATTTGGCAGAGATATTTTTTTGAAAAAACATATAAGCCAGGTTAGTCATCGATGAAAGATGCAAGGGTAATTGAGATGAGTATTTTCAGTTCATTAGATATGCTTCTGTCAAAAACAGGTGTTAAAAGTGAGGATATCGGGATCCTAATTTTGAATTGTTGTGTTTATAACATAGAGCCGTCTCTTTCAAGCATGATAGTTAACGGGTATAAGCTTAGAGAAAACGTCATCACCTACAATCTTGTCGGGATGGGATGCAGTGCAAGACTTGTGGCAATGGTACTTGCCAAACAGCTCCTCCAGGTTATTTGGCACGATTAAACGTATTTTTGTATAACAGTAAGCACAATCAATTTTAATAGCCATGATAAATGTTGCACTAATTATATTCAGGATTATTTATCATTCTTCAACCATTGCTCTAAAATTTATTGACACTACTTGTGCTGTTAACACCAACATCACCACCATGCAATTACGGTCCAAACAAACAGTTTAAATATCAAACATGCATTTTGTTGCTGCTCATTTCCACAGGTACAAAATAATTCATACGCATTAATAGTAAGTATAGAAACAGTGGTGGCTCAAGGGTAAAGCAAGTAAAGCTAGGGCTTTAGGCCCTCAATTTTTTAAGGCCCCAGATTTTTCTACGACTTTGTATATATATAAAGTTAGTCATATATTTTTTCCGCCATCTTTAGAAGTCCGATTAATCAAGGCCCTAATTAGCTGATAAATGTGAAATAATCAAAGTCTTGGGCTTTTTTTGTTTCTAGTTTTCATTTTTTTAGCTTACGAGTTATAGAAGTTTAAGCGCGAATATATTGAGTTTATATAAAAGGCCCATATTTTGCATGAAAATTTTAGGCAAAGTTATAATTAATCGTGTAATAATAAACATTTACATTGGATGAATCGATTTCGTTGTTTTTCACACCCACAAGATACTTTCACCGCTTTTGCTATCTCTTATCTACTCATGTATCATTCTTCAATCACAAGTTGCTTTTTAGGATGCTTTAGTTTTAGCTAAAAAAATTGCTAAAGAAAAACGATTTATTTGTAGAAATAGAAAATATGATGATGATGTTAACAATGAAACTATAAAAATCGGTTAAGAGAATTTTAAAACCAATTATTTCTTATACATTGCAGATGAAGCTATTTCATCACTGGAAAGTAAATATGATCAATTTAGATTAAGGTGTCTTTAGTTATTTGATATTGAAAATTTAAAATCCTTAGACAATAACAAGCTAAAAGGATAATTGTTTAAACCTTAAACGGTCTTTAGTTTAGGTAATAACGTTATAGATCAATTTTTAAAACTGAGTTTTTTGAGAGGTTATACGTGTGGAAAATTGATACATCGATTGATATACTTAATCAAATTATAAATTTAAACTCTTTCCGTAATACTTATATAATGTTAATCATTTCAATAACAATTTCTTCAGCAGATCAAAGTATTTCAGAGGTAAAGCTAATTAAAAGTTATCAACGATCTAAAGTGTCACTAAAAGATTAGATTTATTGAATTTATTCTTCCTATTTGTAATATATAGAAATATTATGCGATATTGATTTTGTGAAACTAGTTAAAGGTTTCACATAAAAACTTTAAAAAATAAATTTTTATGTAAATGATTTTTCGACAGATAACTTTGATAAAATGCTCCATTTTAGAGTTTCGCTTTAGGCCTCCTCCGAGGAGGTTGAGCCGCCCCTGTATAGAAAGCATTACCTGAAACTGCTACATCGGAAAATAAAGTTCAAAAGTCCTCAAAAACTGCCTGTTCCGCATGAAACGCGCTGCAATCCTCCTCTCCAACCACTCCTCCAACCACCACATCTCTGAATACGAACTCCTTCACGCAGTACACACAAATATGTAAAACACAATTTCCATAGGCTGAGATAGAAAACATATAGGATAATATACCCTTGACTGATGCTTATTTCTAAGAGTTTATTATACTTAATTGCTCATAATCTGCCAAACACAAAAACTACATATCTGCCCATTGCCTTTTTTTATTGCACAAGCCAATACAAACACTATCTCTTGAAATTCACCTGCTTATTTTTTTAGCTTATGCTTGCAAGCCATAAGCTTAAACTATACAATCGTGTAACCCAATTACAGCTCAATATTCATAGTAGCTTTGACCCATAGAGTTAGCTTCCTTCAAATGCATTAGATGATTAACCAAGTAAAATAAGTACACTTCAAAACAACATATTATGACAATAGCAATAACATCTAACCCAAAAAAAAGATAACATCATGTAGATCAAAGAATTGAAATAATTAAAAAGCTTAAATTGCACCCGTTATATTTTTAATCTTCCATGACCAATTAAACAGCTTAAATTGCCTTGTCTAGAGATTTCGAACAATTGAAACAACAAAACACGATAAAGCAATCAGTAGGGCTCGAGGGTAGAACCTCCGCACATGTGTGGGTCATAAGGCTTTGGTTGTTGAGTAATGGGTCAAAAACACAAAATGGGTACTTTTCTGGTGTTACGGGTTAGGCTGGGTTAGGGTTGATTCAAACGTAATTGATGTCCAATAGGGTGTTTGGATTTACGTTTTATAATTGATTATCACACTACTCCTATTTGAAGTTTCAATAGTCACTATATAACGTTTAAACATCACAAATAAGTCTCGAGTTAGCTTATATCAGTACCTATCATTTTACACTTGAGCAACTTTGAGTGTTTGGGCGAGAAAGTGGTATTCTAAGTTTACACAACCTAATTTAAGACACTTCAACTTCCATTTCACCAAACTAATCTCTTTTCACAACAATGCCATTTTAGCAATTTTAACTATTAGTTATCTGCAATAATCAAAATTTTCAAAACTCAAAATTATTATTCATTTGAAACGCAACTATTGAAGTAGTTTTCCTGCAATTATTATAAGTCAAAGTTTTAACTATTAGTGTTTTAGTATAGCATAAGAATGGGTAGATTTAGGTAGTCTTTTATTTTGACGCCTGGAATTTTAAAATATTTTAGAAAGATATGCTATCAATTTATGAGCATTATCCTACCTTTTTAATTTCTCTTACTTCTCGAGAGACCTGATCATTTGTGTTTACTCAAATCTCAATAGTGATTAATCTCTAATCCTCTACATATCAGTAGTTGACATAAACAAACTCTAAGGTTGTTAATAAACTATATTAGTAATCGAAGAACACAAATATACAAATATATAGAAGGTAAATGGGCGATGGGTTAAAACGGGTCACAACGTCTTGGTCAAAACAGGTCTATATTAGTAATCGAAGAACACAAATATACAAATATATAGAAGGTAAATGGGCGATGGGTTAAAACGGGTCACAACGTCTTGGTCAAAACAGGTCATACAACATTAATTATTTGACACTATTTTTTTAGCAAAATTATTTCAGAACGTGCAGCGAGCCATTTCAAATTTCAACATGTAAAAAAGCGAATGGCATAGATAAAGAGGAGGTAGTACCTTTTAGGTGTAGCTACATGTATATTCATGGTGTTTGCTACATGTCGAGGCCTCACTTGAAAACCGTAAGCATGTCTAACCTGGATAATACATAAATCAGTTAACATCTGATTCCAGTATAACATTTCGGGTTATAACTTAACTTTAAGGTAATAAGGAGGTTATCGATCATTTATAAAGTTTCGAGTATTCATCGACAAAGATGAATCTATCCTACATCTTTTTGCATGAGAATAACAACTTTATAGTTTACCACAAATGGATTAAGAAGTTAAGAACATATTCAAATATGTGTGGCCACTTTGCCAAAGCCCAATTCCAGGCGCTGGATTGTTAAACAAATTATCAAAAAAAAAGCAAACAGATCATACAGTGTACCCTTATAATCTAATTCAAATCTTGAGAATATTAAGCACGTTACTTATATCACGAAGCACATTACTTAAACAGCCTCAAAAAGTTACAACTGCTTAAATTAGTCATGTGAGCAAAGATTATTTACTGGGTCAAAACGGTTTAAAACTGAATTATTCTTTCAAGGTGGTTTAAAACCGAATCGAACCGAACCAACTAAAACCATGGTTTACTTTTAAAGATACTCACATGTAATATTCAAATAAGCAATCCAATATAACCCATATATGAAGTTTCATAAAAAAATCCACCATTGCCATAATGTATCTATCCAACCAGCATATATGAACTAATGACCAAAATTAAGAAAAAATCCCACATACATTAACAATGAAAGTTACCAATGTCATCATTCTGGCTAGCGCGATCTTGTTGAAGTAATTCAGTGGGCAAATGCATCAAACGAATATATAAAACACTGCACCTGCATTTAGGGAACATTTTGATGAATTTCTAACTGAAAGGAAACAGGTATGAAAAAAGACATCATCAAACAAATCAAATCACAGATTTGAAAGGGGCGAGTAAGACCAAACTGCACGGAACAAAGAATCACATGCATATGTGTATGAATGCATGATATAATCATATGGACAAATTCAGCAGATACTAACAATAACAGGTACCCATTCATGTGTACAGATTAACAAGAAAACGCCTACAAGATAAAACTTAATGTGATTCCATATCTGCGATGTCGAAGCTAACAATATTACTAAATTAAGCATGTAATGAATCCCGAAGGAACCACAAGTTGTTTCGGAGTGTCACTTGTAGAAATTTTTAACCAGCGAGATATTTCAACTCTACAAGGAATATAAAGAAAAATATGAAATGATCACATCATATCATTAAATATTATCGAAATGCTAGATTTTGACAGAAAAAAAAAGAAGCTTCTTAGTACTAATAGAGCATAAAACATACCGTGGATTGAGCTCAGAATTTTCAGGGCGTAAATCGAATATAAATATTACATATATTAATATATAGCATGTGGGTATAGCAGAATAACGCTATCTAACAGCATGAGATGACAAAAGAAGTAAATACTAAACACACCTTGCTAGTCAAATTCCACAAACGGGTAAAGCGGAATAACACTCTTTGGGAAATCATTTCTTTGTTCAGCAAGGGAGTAATATGCAAGCAAAGAAGGCGGTTCTGTTGATGGGCGCGCCTCAGTCCTAATCAAACTCTTTAGATTTAAATTAATTACCACCTTCCAAAAGGTCTGCGACCATCCCCAAAAAAGATCATGACCACATTTTAAAAGAGACTGTAGAAAAAGAGTCAAGAGGAGAAAGAGAAAGAGAAAGTCAACAAGACAGTCATAGTCAGATGGAAAAATAAGCCGGCTAGAGAGAAAAAAGAAGAAAAAGGAAAACGAACAGATTAGAAGAGTGAAAAAAAGAGGGTTAACTCAACATCTACGGCACTGTTCATTCAACTAGCTTAAAGGCCAACCCTTTCATACGTTACTACGGCCAATCAGCTCTGCAATTAACCCCAAACGGCATGGCCCCAGCACAACCATAGCCCCTTCAATACTAGGCCTACGCGCAGCACTTTCCCCTCCGACCTTGCGCGATGAACCCTCCCAACGTCCCCCCCAATTCCATCCCGAATCCGCCCCCACCAGCCCCCCTTGACTTAGCAAGCCCACGTCTCTTCCCTTCGCTTCACAACAAGCACACTGCCACGCCCAATACCACTCACCCCTCACTACTCTTCCCCCTTGTGAATACTAAACAACCCACCGCTCCAACTACCCTGAGTAAGTAACCCTAACCCCCTCCACATTCATCTAACCGCCGACGCTCCCCCCGCATAGACCTCGCCTCAGACCCTCAATCTGCCACCTGGTCCTACAAGGAAATACTAGTTCGCCATATCCGCCCAAAACAGGTGATCTTCTACGTATAGTCTAGTAAATAACCTAAGTGGCTATAGTAACATCGATTTCTCTAACTAACTTTATCCTATACTTATATTCTATGGCCAGCAAACATATTAACAGCAACGTTTAACTCACACTTCTTGCACTAACACTAACCTATTTTATCTTGACGATACTACATTCTTGCCATTATCTCTATTATTCAAACAAGGTATATACATTCTTTATTAAAATAGACAAACCACAGACAATATGTACACACAAATCAACCAAATAGGAATGCCGTAACATAAAGAATAACCGCATTCGATACTATACTAAATATACCTCATACATTATTAAGTTACTCTAATCTTCCTTGTCTAATCTTCATGTCTAAGAAATGAAAAAACATACATCCCTAACATATAAAGCGAAACAAATATCGCCTAACAGAAGCGATCACCACCCCCCCTCTCCCGAGAACCGCCCCAATACCCCCTCCCCCTCCACAGACCGACCGTAAGGGATCCGCAGTCCCATTTCAGTTAGTCTGAGCCAGTCACAATTACACCCCAGTCCCCCCACCCCCCAACTGTATGAGTACCACACATTACACGGTCTTCTGGCCTCCCTCACTCCAAAGCTCAACACCGCTCCCCACCCCCAAAAACGCCCGCCACACCCCCCTGCCTCCTCTACTACCCTTACCCTTCACGCACCCGGACCCAGGGTCGGACGCCCCCCCCCTCCTACACCCCCCCCCAGCCCCCCTTCCAGTACTCTCCCCGAAAAACTGAGGCCCACCACAACCCCCTCCCCCCCCCCATTGCCTCCACGGAACCGCCCCCCCCCACCCCCCGCCCCACCTCCCCCCCACTGCCAACTCCACGCCCCACTCCCCCCACAACGTCCCCAATCCAAGCTACTGCTTGCGTCCCCATGGTCCCCTCTCCACCTCGTGACCTTACATTAACATCCACCACAAAAAGATACCCCGCAACCACCACCCCCCCGACCCAACCGCTGAACCCAAACCCCCCCCTGTGCCACCCGCCAGAAGGCACCCGTCTCCCCATACCCACAGCCACCATAACTCCCCAAATAATTGCCCAACGCGTGCCCCCTTTAATTCGAGCGATCTACACCAGCGCCACATGTCCATGTCTCACGATTCGGCCCCCAACGCGCAAGATTATCTATCCCTCAAGAATATGACCATCTTCCCGCACAACCCCCCCGCCCCCTGACCTAAGACCACCCGGCAGAAGGGTAGAATCCTTAGCATTACACGTTAAGTGTGCAGTACCGTATTGCGAGCAACGCACAGATCCCTATTAGCTAGAGAAGAGGATGAAAAACGCATGTTTCCAAAAGATAATTGACGAGAATGAAGAAGGTTTTGAATGTAGCTCGTCACAAATTCGACCATGCGGATGTCGTGTGTGTGTATGTTCTTGACCTAAATGGGATGAAGGAAGAAGATACGTTACATACTACTAACTTTAATAGAAAAGATAATGACGTGACCACTACTCCATCCGTCCTTAAATAAGTGTTTATTATTGACTTTCGAAGTCAATCTTCATCAACTTTGACCTTAGATTATTTTGTTTGTGTTATATAATACTTGATGAAAATCATACCAATGAAAATACATTTAAAATTCAATTCATTTATATATTTTGCATCAAGTATAATATAACACAATCAAAATAGTTTAAGGTTAAAATTGAAGAAGAATGACTTTGAAAGTCAATGTTGGACATTTATTTATGGACGGAGGGAGTATTAAATATGAATAGAATGGTAACTTCTTACACACTTGCATTACCAATTGAAGAGGTAAAATTGTACATGAAGTTGACGAAATTTAAATGGTCAAGGATTAAGTTGCAAAAAAAGTTTATTCCTTACATCAAGATGAAAATCGTGCCAAGTTTGACGCATAAAGATGCAACTAGCCTTTTATTTTTTGAAAAACTAGATAGTAATGTACTAATATTAATACAACTCGCTTGCCCAACACATCAAGTCCACTAACTTGTCTTAGACCGTCAAGCGAGCCAAGTTGAATATGCCACTTAACGCGCCCTACGTAGCATATTTCTGCCAACATGAGTGTTTTGAATGTTTTCGTATAAGCCCTTTGGTTCATGGTTCGAAGGACAGACAAGTTTACCATTATGGGCGTTTGTTCATTAGATAATATACTAAAGAGCGTTACAAATATGACATATTGTGATGTCGTTTTGTTATTGGGCTCCCTCAGCCTGTTTTGTCTGACCCACTCCTTTGGCCCGTTTAGTTGTTAGTTACTCTTAAAAAATACTGAACTTAGTATGTACCAAAAACAAATAACTAAAATACATATGTACCAACTTTAGGCTGTTGGGCTCTCACTCATATCCACTTATCTAACTCCAACGAAACACACATGCCCAATGCTACCACCTTTAAGCTAAAAAAAACGAACAATACAATCTGTTTTAGAAAAGTAAACCGATACAACCTGTTTAAAAAAAAACATAAGCTTATCAAATTAAAAAAAAACTTTGGAAAAAAAAATCACTTTCGAAACACAATGCACTAACAAATTAGCCCCGCCGCAAACGCACGGGTAAAATTCTAACTCGTTCAGGTCAACAATTGCCATCTTGCAAATATAATGTTCTTTTCTGTTTAACCTATTATAAGAGCCTTAGGTGTAGTAACGCCGGCGTTGGCGTTGGCCGGCGTTGTCCGGCGTTACTACACCGCCGGAAGGCGTTGGCCAACGGCGTTGGACTCGGCGTTGCCGAGCCAACGTGCGTTGGGTGTGTTTTTAAAAAAAAATCATTTTACCCCCCTAACGGCTAGAATTTAAATTTTACTCTTTCCCCCCAATTTTGAAATGTTTCATTTTAGCCCCTAACGGCTAGTATTTATAAAAAAAATTAAAAATTTTTCATTTTACCCTTTAAAACGGCTGATTTAAAAAAAAAAATCATTTTACCCCCCTCACTCAACTCACTATATATACAACACATTACCAAATACAAAATCACATACAAATTCACCACTCTTCAAATACAAACATACATCTTTTTAGCAATAAAAAAAATGTCTGAATTTCCCAACAACGGTTTCATGAATCTCCTCACCGGGTCGATGACGCCGGAACAGTTTCAACAATACCAACAAGAACAACAACAAGCTTTTTTCCGATGGCAACAATCACAAATCCTAAACCGTGATTTAGATAATCTACAACAAAACCCACCATCATTCCACTCAGAATCTTCCCAAACACTCACTCAACCTCAACAAGTCGATTCGCCAAAAAAAGGCGGTCGCAAGAAAACTAAAGCCCGAAGGGGAAAAAATGTTGAAGACGAGCCCCAAGAGCCGGTAGCAGCGGGCCGTTGGCTACCGGTCGAAGAAGAATTGCTTGCAACATGTTACGTGGCCGTTTCCGAAGATAATAATGTCGGAAGGTCACAAAAGCATGACACGTTTTGGTATCGGGTTTTGAACGAGTTCAATTCGAAAAAATTTCAAAACCGTACGAAGGATATGTTGACTAGTAAATGGCATACGTTGAATGCCAATTGCCAAAAGTTCAACGCCGCGTACAAACGGGCCAAACGTTTGGGGAAAAGTGGCGAAAACGATGTGGATTATTTGAAACGGGCTCAAAGTATTTACCGTGACGAGCATAGAGGGGTCGCGTTTTCTCAAGAAGATGCTTGGGCCGTTTTGAGATTCCACCCGAAATGGGACGCACCGGAACAAGTTGACTTAACCGGAGACGTCCCCGGGGCTAGCCAGGAGGATCTATTCGGTCACGATGCACGACCACGTCCGCCCGGCAAACAACGGCCCGCCAAGAAAAGCAAATCCGACGCAACGGCGAGCACCGGTGGAAGTAGCGCGTCGGCCCAATTCGGGGAGCTAATGGAGCAGGAGCTTCGTCTGAAACGGGAAGCCGCCGAAAGGGCTTTCGAAGCTCAAGCCGAAAAAGACCGCACACTAATGCGGTTGGAGGAGTTGAGGTTTCTAGCTACTAGCACCAAGGATTTGGACGAAGACGACGCCTATTGGATCAATAAGCAAAAAAAATTGATCAAAAACAAAATGAAAAATGATTTGGGTGACGAGGACGACAAAGACGAAGACGAGTAGTTTTTTTTTTAATTTCGTAATGTATTTTTTTTTAATTTCGTAATGTTTTTTTGTTAATTTCGTAATGTTTTTTTTTTATTTCGTAATGTATATATTTTTTTTAATTCGTAATGTTTTTTTTTAATTCGTAATGTGTTTTATTTTATGTAATTTGTATGTTTAATTATGAATGAAATGGTTAGTTTGTTAAAAGAATGAAATAATTGTTTAGGGGGTTTTATGAAAATAAAGAGGTGAGTGGTGTTATTTGGTGTTATGATTAGGGGAGTGGTGTTGGTGTTGGTGTTATGCTGATGTGGCGCTGACTGGCACTCTAAGTGTGGGTTTGAATACCATCGGTTGTATTTATACGGTTTTCATGATTTGTATATACGTGGTTACAGAAATAGTGAGACTCTTGAAAAAGTTAGTGAATAATCTACCTTAGGCTAGTAGTAAAGGTGATTAGGCTGGATGGAGTAAGGATGTCTCACTCACCATCCACCTCAGCGCCACGTCGGCTTTCTCTCTCCAACTTTACCACTCACCTTTCAACCGTTTTAACACCCACCTTTCATACCAAAGTCACCTTACACATCATTTTATTTATTTAAATTACTTTCATTCATAAATTAAAAACGTAAACGTACGAAATTAATAAAAACGTTAGCTAAATAAAAACTTTTATTCGAAGATTAAAAACTTGAACGATACATTAAAAAATAAAAACTTAAACGTAAACTAATACTG
>BQNB010012247.1:0-75663 GCA_026074375.1 Tanacetum coccineum | reverse complement strand
AAACCGGTCTTTCAACACGAGGAGGTTCCAGGTATTCACCGAACATTGGTTGAAATAAAATCTCCAGATCTTTATTTATAGGGGGTACATAAGGAGCTGCAGGAACCGGATTTGGTACGAACCCTGAACTTATCTGTCCATGCGTCAAAAAAGTAGGAGCGGGTCCTGTACTGAGTTGCACAGGAGCCATATGCCTAGTCAACTCATCGAATTGCACGTAAATAGTTTCCATAATACGTTGGGTTCTTTTGTTGTAGATTCTATACCCTTTCCTGCTAGGTGCGTAACTAACGAATATTCTAATATCAGCTGTTGGTTGTAATTTTTCAAGATCTTCGATGTCATTTGTAGGGTAACAAAGAGCACTAAAGACTCTGAAAAAGGTAAGATCAGGCTTCTTGTCATGCACCAGCTCATATGGGGTTTTTTGTAGTGACGAATGTGAATAAGGGATTGGTTTTGGGTGTAACACGTAGTAGCCACAACTTCTGCCTATAGAAACATCGGGGCCTTGGAAAAGATCAGCATTGTCCTAGCAGCCTCAACAAGTGTACGGTTCCGTCTTTCGACAATGCTGTTCTACTGTAGAGTCCTCGGAACTGTCTTTTGATGAAAAATGCCGACACATTCATAATAATCGGTCAAATCTTTATTGACAAATTATGTGCCATTATCAGTACGGATGTTTCTAACAGTTTTGTTGAAACCGACTTGTATTTGCTTCAAAATTTTAATGACAACCTCTGGGGTCTCATCTTTTGATCTCAAATAATCATCAACAATGACTAAGATGTATTTCTTCCCATTAATTATTTGAACTCGCATCGGTCCACATAAATCCATATAAAGGGTATTAAGAACTTCCAAGTTGGTGTTTTCAGTTTTGGGTTTATGTTTTTTGCTCTTTCCTAGTTGACACGCGAAGCAGAGATAATCTTTCTCAAACTTCAATCTAGGTAAGCCTCGAACTAAATCTTTTCTTGCAAGGTCATTGATGGTACCGAAGTTCAAGTGGTTTAAACGCCGATGCCACAACCATGATTTGTTCTTGGAGGCTTTGGACAACAAGCAAATTGGAGAGGACTTCAACATGTCTTCAATCGAGATAGTGTACAAATTAGAACCACGAGAACCTTTAATTAATTCAACACCATCCGTATCTCGAACGTAGCAAGAATGCTTCCTGAAGGCAACTTCTAGATCCGAGTCACAAAATTGACCGACAGAAAANACATATCTTACCTTTCTGAGTATGAGCCCTATGATGGAGGATATGTGTCATTTGGACATGGAGGTTATTTTTCTTAAGTTTTGTATAGGATTTGCACTATTATTTAGATAAATCAGTATAAAATGCAACTGTTAGTTATTTTTCCCACTGTTAAGTTTCCACTGCCAGTGTAAATTTTCCCACTGTTGGGGTTAACTTTACACTGTTAGTGTTTTTCTTGGTTCTGGACTAACAATTGCAGGCTGAGCATGTCATGAAAAGGCTTCTATGGTGTATCAAAAGTGGAATCACATCATGTTGTAAGTCAAACTCTCTTGGGATGGTTATAGGAACCTCTAGGATTAGGGTATTCATAGAGTACTCATGGCCAGTCTTAGACTGTCCCCACTGGTGAGTGAGAGTTTTATGACAATGAAGGCCAGTTTAATTACTTGCTGAGTCCTTAACTTTCGAGGCACTATAGTGTGAGATCTCATTCATGGGTTATACACAAATTAAGTGTGCATGTGGTGTGCAGTGGCATTTGGGTGTATAATTATTGGAGAAGGGTCTCATTCTGCCAAGACACTTGACCTAGTATGGTTGTGGTAGGGTGGTGACCAAGGAAAAATTTAAGAATGGGTTAAAACAAGGATACAGTGGTTAATATGTGTGTTAATTTTCTTCATGGGTCAGATGGTGAGCAAAGGACTCATGAATTCATGCATGTCTATCTTGCTTTTGCAAGTGTGTATGTATGGATAGGGTAGGCTTGCTTTTGATTATTGAAGATAAGTTGATACCCTTAGGATTATTTCCCACTGTTTGACCAATTTGTTTCCACTGTTAGCATAAGTTACCACTGGTTGACTATTTTCCCGCTGACAATATAGCCGTTGGCAATGTTGGGCTCAAAAGTTTGTTGCATTAATTAAATTTTAGTGCCTATAAAATCTCAATTGAAGTTGCCCACAGTACCAATTCATCTAATATTCTTTAACCCTGCACCCTAAACAATGTCTAAGCTTGATTTTGTAATTATCACAACATGGTGGCAATTTTGGAGAAAACAGAGCATAACACCGACTTCCACCAGATAGTGGACTTTCTTAAAGCTTATCCTCTAAGGTATGCTTTATTGGTTCGTCCCACTATCTATGTTTCACACATCCGACAGTTTTGGTCCACTACTAGGATCGAAACAGCGGATGGAGAAACACATATTATTGCTAAAATCAATGGCAAGCAAGTGATTGTCTCTGAATCATCTATTAGGAGGAAACTCAAACTAAAAGATGACGAAGGGATTAGTGATTTGCCTGACACTGACCTATTTTCAACTCTCTCACGGATGGGTTATAATATTTTACCAAATCAAAGATTTTCGTTTCAAAAAGGTCAATTTACCCATCAGTGGAAGTTTTTGATTCATACCATCATGCAATGTTTGAGTCCTAAAAGTAATGCCTTTAATGAATTTAGTAGTAACATTGCCACTGCTATTGTGTGTCTTGCCACAAACAGGATTTATAATTTCTCTAAAATAATTTTTGATGGTATAATCACAAATATTAAAAGACATGGTAGTAAGAAATTTCTCATGTACCCTAGGTTTCTTGAAAAAGTTTTGAAAATGCGTCAATTTAAGGATATTAAACACACAGAAACTTACCATGTTCCCTCTCAAACTTCCAAAGTTTTTACAACTCTCAGGGTCAATAGTCAAAGTTTTTCTGCAGAAATATTAATTTGTTTGAGTCTATGTTAGTTCCTCAAGGTGAAGGGCCAGTAAACCCAACTAAGCCCCATCATACACCCTCCCCTCAAGCTTTATTTCCACAATCTCAAGAACCTATTCCTCATAAGACAACAACTCTCACATCCTTTCAAGAACCTACATCCCAACATATCTCACCTCCATCACATACTCCCACACCTAGAAGATTAACCAAAAGGGCTATCCGGATTGCTCAGACTAAAGCCCTTACACCTGGAGCAGATGAGCCTGCATCTCCTCTAAGAGATGACAGTCATGGAGAGGCTTTCCCTACTGCCACTAGCTTAGATGCAGGGCAGGACAGGGAAAACATACCTAAGACCTCTGCCATGCCCTATGAATCATCTCCAAGGGTTATGTAACACCCCCAAATTGGGTCGCAGCGGAATAAGGGTCTGGGGCGTGTTACTTCAAGATCAATAGCACAAGATATATAAGAACGACACAAAAAGTCATTTAAAATGATACATTGGATTTAATTGAAAGACTTAATACAAAAGCATATAGCTTTACTTGTCCATTGTTGAATATTACAAAAGTTGACAATACATTTCCCCAAATATGATGCACCTAAATCTTTAAGCGTGCAATCCAAAATATAACCCAATGCATCCTTGGCATCCCATGCCTATTGATCTCCTGAAAACATTGCTTAAAAACGTCAACAAAATTGTTGGTGAATTCATAGGTTTGATAAATCATAATATGCAGGACCGCAAGACTTTTTAGTGATAATGCAACACATGCAGATCTCACAAAACTAGATTACATTTACACTAAGCTCATGACACTGAAGCTCGACGATCTTTCTTGCAATTAAACTATATATTGCAATTTCTGCCCGATTAGATGTTCAACCCGAAAACATCTTAAATTCGACATGCTATAACGTTCGTTCTTGGTGATAGCAAGTCACCCGAACGGGGAGGTCGTTTCCCGAATAGATCTATTAAATAACATTCGCGCTCACATAATGTAATTCCCAACTACATCTATGCAATTGACAGTTCATGATAAAGGGGCTCAACTTGGGTTATCGCTACTTAGGCAACATGTAATCAATACTTGCGTCCAATTTATAAAATAAAGCATGTTTTCACCCCATAATTATAAATCATTGAAATCATAAAAATGTGGGGCTATGAACTCACCTTGAGTTCAGATAATCCAAATATCGCAGATAAAGCGTCACGTAAAAGATCGAATGCAACCTAAATTATCATAGGTCGTATAAGTACCGAGTACTTGAATATAATCTTATAGTTGTTACATCGTACTATCGTTCGGGCTATCATAATTAAAGAGGTCATGACATGACGTTCGAGGAGTTAGGACACTTTAAATCGTAAATCCAACAACTCGTCGAAACGCCATCCGAAGAGGCCTCATTATGAAACTCCCTAGTAATATAGTACTTTGATAACCACATAATATTCTATATAGCTCAATCACCAACTAATGGTTTTGGAAAAATTGTGTTTAATAAGTTAAAACGTTTATAATTACCGTTTTAAAACTAGCATAACTTTTTGCGTTTTACGCCCGGATTCTTACGTTTCCTTCTTCCATCTTTTCGTATAAAGACGAGTTATCATAATTTGACAATTCGATATTTTGACCCCCTGGTGAACAGTAAACTTTTACAGATCACATCAGACTTGACTATTTATAAAAATAGTATTCGTCGTCGTAAAACCGTAAATGTACGTATTTTATCCTTATAGCTCCGTATTAATGATTCTTTCGAGGACGTTCTCGGGTATTTGATAAGTTCTATATTTTTATGAGGTTTACAAAATATAACTTTCTGTCATGAATAGAAACCTTAAAAACAAAAGTTTTATAAAAGTATAAATTGACGAAACTGCGAAATCATAACTCGTTCGTTATAAATTGTGAAAAATAACGATTTCTATCATTTTGGCATTCTAAAAATATGTAATTATTTATTAAAAATATTAATACTTGCCTGTTTGGAGTTTTTATTATAAAAATGTTTTTATAAAAATTTATTTACGACTTCGTTTATTAACGTATAACTTGTTTTTAACGTAACTTTTTCGTTATTAATCCGTTTAACAAGTTTCTTACTTTTTCGGAATCGTCGTGAAATGTATTATCTTTTAAAAATATAAAATAAGCATGTCAAAATTCGGATTTTGGACAGCAACATTGCTTAGGCTTGTTGACTCCATTTGTAACCTTTTCTTTATACTTTACTACTTTTGTATTTTATCACAAGTCTCATATATCATATATATTATAACTCATACATATATTAAATGTCTATTGTCCATATTAGTCCTCATGTGTCCAAGTTACTTATGTCAACAAATCCATTAATCTATTTTAAAACCATAACATTACTTAAGTAAACTTAATTTACTAGTTTTCTCAATAATCATTTTTATACATAACCAAGTGTGTACAAGTATATTTCTTTCCATAGGACTTTATTTTAGTGTTATATTAACATGATTAAAAGTCCATAATCAATATTAACATGTCTTATGTATTTCTTTAAGTTGAAACATATTATGAAGTTATGAAAACCCTAATTTATCCATAATCATGTTTACACCAAAACCATTTGATACAACATTTTCTCATCCATTTTAACATGATGTAAGTTAAAACACAACATATATAAAAGTGTGTAAAATGGTCATTTCAAGTATATATCTCATTTTCATGATTAAAACCTAAATGGTGATTTAAGCTAAATAGAAATATCATATGCATAATAATGAAAATTATAGCAACATAAAGAGTTTAAATGGACCTTAAGAAGAATGATGGTGATGATGAACAAGTGCTAAACCCTTGTTTAGCCACAAAAACCAAACTTGCACTTTATAAACCCTTACTTTCCTTCACTAAACCCTAGCTTCCTTTTTGCTTAATATAAACTTGGAAATGGTCAACCAATGCATGCAAATGCTTAGTACATCTTAGGATAATTTGTATAAGAAGTGTAAGGGTTGTAGAAAATTTTGTATGGATTAAGATGGGTGGGAATTTGTGCCCGTGGCCAAAAGAGAGAGCAATAGAGAGATTTTGTGACTTTCTCTAAGTGTAAGTGATATATGTGTGTAGTTGTTATTTATAATAAAAGGTTTACTTCTGTCCAAGGAGACATAAGGGTGTCCAGGTATGGCCTTAGTCATGGTATTAGTCAAAGGATGGTAGGGATGGGGGGGGGGTATGGTTTTCCATAAAGTTGGTATTGGCATGATACTTGACCACTGTGTAAGACTTATACAATTTTTCAGTATATATAGTATACTGGTGCAAGTAATTTCGGCCAAAAACAAAGAGGTATAAGATATAAATATGTAATTTTTATGTATTGGGTAATAAAGTGGTATTTGTTGAAGGCGTATGAAAATTTCGTGGTTCCGGGAGTGCTAAACGCAATTTATCGCGAAACGTCGTACACATTACGTATCGCGATAAAAATAAAATGAACAAAGTTAATAATTATTCTCAAAATAATTATATAACCCTTGATTGATGTAAACATTTAATTGTTTGGTGCCCGTTTACATTGAACGCTAATTTTTGACGTACGCGATTTAACCTAACGTTTACAATTTCAAGCAAACGCGTACAATACTAAAAATGAATAGTACATTAATTGACGTCGTCAAAGACTTGAAAACACAGGGTGTTATATAAAACCCTGACCTAATGGCTCCTTAGCCTCTAAACCTGAGCTTAAAAGCTCAATAAGCTCTTTGGAGCTTATTACCTTCTTGTTGCTTCCACAATGAATCTTATGAACTCAAATGTCATTATTTTGATATAAATGGACTTAAATGAGTAAATAAGTGACTTTTGACAAGTCTTCAACTAAATTTGAGCTTTTTGACAAGAATAAGCTCAAATGAGCTTATTGGAGCTTATTGAAGTAAAAATGGCTTATTATTGAAAATAAAGAAACAGTAAACTTGAAACTGAATATTATTCTCAAATGAAGAAGTACAAGCTGAAAGAAAAGGAGTACAAGTGCTTAAATCTAATTGCTAAAAAAAAACTTGAGAAAAATGCTTAAAAATACGAAAAAAAACTACAAACTGAAATTAAAACTTGCTGCCTTAATCTTCTGTCTTCTACTTCTTTTTATAGAAGAGTTCTTAGGGTTAGTTTGTGAGAGGGGGGGGGAAAGCAAACGAATCCTAGCCCTTCAATTTCAATCCAAAGATCAATCGTGGTCGTCGAAGAAATGCTGGGGAAGTGGTGATGCCAACCTAGTGCAATCACACAGCTGGAAAGTATTGGAGTAGGGGGGAAGGTGAGTATCCATGGTGTGGAGAAGAACACAGGGTAAAAAGAGGTAATACACACTCCGTGAGTTTGAGTTTTAGGGGGGAAAAACCTTGTCGGAAAAGAAGTTGAATCAAAGAGGGTTTTAAAGAGTGTGAAGGTTTTGAGAATTTGGCAAAATATGGTCCTTGAAGGTTTATAACATTCAATGCACGCGAGAGGTCCTTGTGGTTATATAACTTTTGGGGACTTGGCAAAACAAGTCCCCAAGAGTTATATAACTCTTTGCACGATCCGTCCTTGGTGGATACAAGTACTAAGACTTGACAGCTTTTCCCCTTCTAGTATAACTTTGCTGAATTGACAGTTTGGCCCTTCTCTTCTTTTCTCCTCTTTTCATTTATAAATATAAGTTTAGGGGTTTGGCAATTTCAACCCTTAAACTTATATTTCTTGATTTGATGACTTTTGGATTTGTCGGCCGTTGAACTTGGGTCGTACTTGACTTTGACCAGTTGACTTTTCTGTTGACTTTTTGACTTGATTGACTTTCCGGCTTCGATTTGGCTTTGTCTTTCACAGTCTTTTCCATTCCGAGTCCAGTTTTGTCATTTTGGCTTTGTCTTTCATCCTTTTCTTAGTTACCCGTTCCTGCACAACACAATTAGCAAAACAAGCATATATTTGGCATTTTAAGTCCGTTTTTGGTTATTTTAGCTCGTTTTTAAAGGTAAAAGGTATGTGTATTTAAGCACATACCAGCGTGGTAAGGTATATAATTGGGAAACTGCTACGTATGGTAAGATCTGGTATGATGAAGACGTTCACGACCTCAGATCTGTTGAAACTGAATTCCCAGCTATAGTTTTTGATGACACATTTACATCTGAAGTAACACACTCCTGTAAACCCATGGTAAGTCCTCCTAACGATAATAAAATTGACTTTAGAATATCGTTTGACGAATCCGACGATGAAGATTATACGGTAATTTTTGACAAAACTCATTTTCTTATAAAATAATCTTTGGAAATGATTTGAAAACGGATTCAGAAAATGATAAAGATAAAGTCAATATGCCTTTGTTTCCGTCACCCAAGCCTACGGTCAGTTATTTTAATGATTTAGACTTCTTTAAAGATTTTGAGAATGAATTTCTAGCCATTGTTTACAATGATGCTCTAACGTCTAAATCAGATTTCTTAACTGAACTTACTATAAGCCCTCAACATATCGATGAATTTGATTTGAAAAGTAAAACATCATTGTCCGAATGTGATGAAAAGGAACAAAACGTTTTATACTTTAATGATCGATTTTCTTTTAACGTAATTTATCCCGATGATTCAAAATCGAATAAGGACAATGATGATGATAAAAATGATATTAAACAGTCTTTGGGGGGTAATGTAATAAATACCGATGTTGGTGCCTATGCACATGGGTCAAATAAGCTTTTGGAAACAAGTCATGATACATCTAAAAATTTTCAAAACTAAAACTTTTATCAAGGAATTAAATGTTGATATCATGACTTGGAATCATCTTAACAAAGGGATGTCATTCATTTTCCTAATCAAGAATTTGTATGTGCCATTTGGCATCCCGTTCGACCCTAAATTGTTTTATAAGGATGGGATTAAATTGGGGCAAGTCTAACTTAAAGACTTTTCTATAAACAAAAGTGCTTGCCGGGAGACAACCCGGAATGTAATTTTCAATTTTTATCGAGTCTGTCTTCCCAGACTGTCTATACGGCGTATCCAAACCCCATGGATACGGCGTATTGACTATCTGGACGTTATCCAGTCTTTATTTTCAGCACAGTCTATACAACGTATTCATTAAATGAATACAGCGTATACATGTATCAATACGGCGTATCCTAGGGTATGGATACGGCGTATCGACTTCCTGTACAGTTTTAGGTATTTATTTCGAGTCTAACCAAATGAATACACGGAGATGGATTGCACTTGTTCTAGTATATCTTGCACAGGACCTTACTGAAAAAAAAATGACGACGTTGGTGAAGTATCTACGATCTAGAAATTTCAAAGTGTTGGAGTCTGGAAACTTCAAGGCGGCTGTACAACACACAATTCTTGCTCAATAAACTCATTATGGAGAATCTACCGAGCAAATATTAGGGGAGTTTCTCATTCTAATTTATTTTAATTCCCGTATTTAATGTTTTATTCATACAACAAGGACGTTGTATAATTCAAGTGGGGGGATGGAATTAAAATGTTACTTGTCCTATTTGTGAAATTACATGTTACATAACCCGTACACAATAACCCTTATTATATATTGTGAGAATTTAGCCTTATCCGTTTCCTAATGTTTACCCTAAATTCCATAAAATATGAGTGTGCCGGTGATGTAGTAGACTTTAGAACTTGGCTTGGTATATCACTCGAGATCACAGTGATGAGTATTATGGATTTAATTGGAGTAACTTGTTTAAATTGGTAAACTTTTAGGATTACACCCAAAAAGCCTATCCATGTTGTTTATCAACTAACTACATCGGTTAGTTAACCTCCTGTATAAACCCTTTGTTTACTCTCATTTTAAGAGTAAGATACCCATAGAACAACCCGTAGAGCCAATCCTTTAGGAATTATACCAACTATTTGTTTCTTTCACCTTTATACCTTAACCTACCCTGTTAGATTAAGTTTAATTTACGGTTGCTAGTTGCTTAAAGTGTAGAGTATGTATTTCCTGAGTCTTGTGTCATTTTCTATCTTTGGTGTGGTTGGAAATTTACACATTGCAAATGGGAATGTATAAAGTAGTCGTAGCTTATGTATTTTTGCTACCATCACAATTATTGGTACGTCCGAAGAATGAAGAATTATCGAAGGAATTATCCGGAATTATTATAATCGTGAAGATGGTGAAATTACTCTGAGTTTCGTAGTTGGTATTGCAAAAAAAAAAGAAAAAAAAAGGAAAAAAATGAGAAAAATTATAACAAAAAAAAGAGATGGAAATTTAAAGATAATCGTTTCGCAGGAACATTACTGAAGGAATTACACGAAGGATCGATTATTCATTGATACATTCTGAAGAATCAACGATGTAGAGTATTGTATAAAGTGGAGGATCTCACCACTTACATTGTAGAGTATGTAAAGTATGGGATGTAAGGGAAGTTGACCGTTATGGGAACGCCAACTTAGGTTGTTGTTTTTGATCTATGATCAAGACGTCTATATATAGTTGTGTCTTTGTCATGGTAACGGTCAAGAAAAGTGTCTAGCAACTTTATCTTATTCTTAATCTATTTGTTTCGTACTTTTTATTTAACAACAATTTACTTCCCTTTCCTAATGATTAGCCATTGGTCTACGACTTTTGGTGAAAGTTAGAAGATCCCTACCCTATATAATTCTTC
Organism: Tanacetum coccineum; assembly: GCA_026074375.1. NCBI lineage: Eukaryota > Viridiplantae > Streptophyta > Magnoliopsida > Asterales > Asteraceae > Tanacetum > Tanacetum coccineum. The sequence goes on along the minus strand of BQNB010012247.1, from coordinate 65,004 downwards.
ATCCTAACCGTTGGTTAAATTCGAATGAGGATGTGATCAAACACACATGTCTATTCTGTCGTTACAGCCATGTATGTGTGCTTCAGCTGCCTTGTTGGAGTGGTACTTCTGGTGAAAGATTGTTGAATGATCAACCCTAAGCCTTATCACAAAAACCCATATTTACCTTTATAAACTTGTTACTCCTTGGCTTTAGTGGTGGAGATGGGTATCCTTGCCAAGCTTATGATAGAATACTCATCACGATTGAGAAATTGAGCGAATTAGTTACATGTTACCACATAGATTAGTTGTGTGATTTGAGTGTTTTCATCTTCCTATTTCGTGAGTGTTTTGGTTTGTGACTTGTAATAAGATCGAATAAAATGCAATAAACAGAAAATAACCATATGGGATACTATTTATTGTAAAATTTTAAAGGCTACTGTGGACAAGTAAGGATTTACGTGGGGGGGTATTTAATGACATCAATAATGGTCCTATTTTTTATAGCAAACATTTATCCCATGTAATTAACCCATATTGTATAATTATTGCAAAGAATTGTTACTTACTCGTTTATATTTGAAGAATTGCTGTAATTACAGAGTACATGTGAATCTTTAGCAAAGGCGCACATTTTGGACTTAACGAGGATATCTTGAAGAATTAACGATTTCTGAAACAAAACTCTTTATCCATCAAGAAATATCGGCGTAACCGTGCCTACACACTCCAAATGACCACAAAGGATTAAAGACCCAATACGCCATATCCAAGAGACATCAATACACCGTATTCACAATATAGTAATAAAATATTCTGGAAGATATCAAACGTGGTCCTTACTCCAAGAAATCCCTAATACGCCGTATCCCACATTGCTCGATACGGCGTATCGAACCGACTTCCAGACCTTATAAATAGATGACCCTAAACTCAGTTTTAGGTATGCAAGTGAATCCCTAAACCACCAAGTCGACCAAGAGTTGAATAAAGGAGCACAGAAGGTCAGAAAAGAGCCTCAAGATCATAAGAAAACTCTAGTAATCTTCGCATAACTGAATATGCGTTCGATTAAGGTTTCTTTATTTTAATCGATCATATATCAAACCGTGTGTATTTCTACAATGACTATCGGCTGATACCTATGTTTATGAAGATCTAATGTTTGGTTTGTTTATCTTGATTGCTTAATTTATCATTGATTGTTGTTTATTGATGTGCGGTCGTCGTAGGACTTCTACACGAGAAGTTTTACAACTCCCTAGGCAGTGCACCTAATCGTTGTAGTGTAGTATAGGCAAGACTCGGGGTTGTTTATCGTTCACTCGAGGAATAGGTTGGGAAGGCTTGATCATGGTCTAACAGAATTCTAAGGGTTGAGAGAAGATTATTTTTGTATTTTTATATTTTATGGAAAGCAAGTAAATCATATAATTAGAAAGGTTTGGTTTTAGCTATTAACTAAATAATTCTAAACTAATGGTGATAACAATAAGATAAAAGATTGTGTTTATTTAATCATGTATTACTCCCTAGATTGCTTCTCCTAGTGTTGTTGCCTTGTCACACTTGTGATGATCTGTGTAACTATTTCCTAAAGCATGAACGAATTACACGAACCCGCCGTCTACTTAGTATGCTGCTAGAGCAACGCACATGCAAGGTAGTATGAAGACTATTACACGGCCCCTAGGAGTATAGTGCATGTGAAATATATTAAGAGTGGATCAACTATATCAGGGGGCAAGGTAGTATGAAGACTATTACCCGATGATATCCTTTCTACACAATCACGTTTCCCTAGACATATCAACCGAACAGAGTGCTGACAAAAGCTGGTTTCTAAGACCTAACGTGCACATCCATCACAAGAAGCAACACCACTAGAGTCAGGACGTAGCCGACTTAAAGCGGCTCTAGAAGATTCTACTTGGCGATGGCATCACGATTACAACACGAAGCCGTCGCGACGCTTTTCCTATATATACAAAATCGATTTTAGGGTTTCTAGTGTGTAACTTTTGGGAGACGAACCCTAGTTTTAGAAGACGACTTTGGAAGCCTTTAGGCTCATTTGTAGGGTGTTAAAACCCTCTTGTAACAGCCTCAACTGCATGATTTAATCAAGTGAAGTTCATTTATCCTTTATCACTTAATATGTCTATGTGTAGTGTGATTGATATTCTTCTCTTTTATTTGCCATGCAAGGCTAGATCTATTAATATTTTTATTGCATGAAACTTAAATTGTAGATCCTTTTAATGTTGCTTCTTATGATGGATGTGCGCATTAGGCTTTAGAAAACTAGCCATAAGATATTAAATTGGCATAGACGTCTAGGGAAATGCGAGTGTGTAGAAAAGATACCATCGGTAACAGTCTTCATACTACCTTACCCCTAATATGGATGATCCCTCTTAAGATATTTCAATTGCATTTAATATACTCTTAGGGGCCTTGTAACAGTCTTCATACTACCCTACTTGTGCGTTGTCTTAACAGAATATTAAATAGACGGTGGGTTCGTGTAATTCGTTCATGACTTAGAAAATACTTACACAGATCATCAAGAGTGTGACAAAGCAACGGGATTAAGAGAAGCAATTTGAGGAGTAGTACATGATTAAGTAAATACGTTCGTTTATTATATAAGTTATCACCAAATTAGTTTAGAATTATTTTATTAATTATTAGTTTAAACAAACCAACCTTTCAAACATATGATTTTACCTGCTTTCTATAAAATAAAAATACAAAAAGAATTTTCTCTCACCCCGCAAACCTCTGTTAGATCTTGATCGAGCCTTCAAAACCTATTCCCCTAGAGAACAATAACAACCCCCGCGTCTTGCCTATACTACACTACAACGATTAGGTGCATTGCCTAGGGAGTTGTAAAACTTCTTGTTGAAGTCTAATGACAACCGCATTAAGTTTTTGGCGCCGCTGCCGGGGAGTAGTTAGGTTTCGACCATTGTTTAACTTAGGTCTACTCGCTTGATTCCTATCTGTGGAAATCGTAGAGGGGGGAGAATATGTTTCCATTTACAAACTTAAAACGTTTTATATCAAATTATCAATCAAGTTAAACGCAATATGAGAAGTGTGAATAATACATCTATATCCATTAGAACATATCATAGCAATATACACACAATCACAATATTAACTTCTATCCATAACACAAATCATCATCCAAACAATATAAGCAACAATCAACACACATATAGATCTAATGCTAATATAAATATAAGGCAATAAGGTAAATAAAGATGTAAAGCGAAAGGTAAAAGAAAGTGCAAACCGGACACGATGATTTATAGTGGTTCGGCCACGAAGCTCTTATTCGCCCTACTCCACTCTCCAAGTACCCAACTCGAGAGTTACTTCACTAGTCAACAAGCTCCCTTCTCGGCGGAGAAAACCACACAACGTTGCTTACATTATTTTCCGACACTAAGCTAGATGTCGAGTTCTTCTTCGGGTACAACCAAACCCGTTATGTTTATAACCTAACATAACAAACCGCACAACGTCGCTTATAATGTTTTCGACACTAAGCTAAATGTTGAGTTTTAATCCTAGCTAGAACTAATCTACCACACCTTTTGTATTTTGAGGACTAAAATACTAACCGCATTATCAACACTTCACTTCACCTAACCTCTAACACAATCACCTCGATCTAACTATTCTCACCATGATCTAACTATACTTTTTATGATCACCATGCTTTAACTATTATACAAGTTTGGAATACATGAACTCGATCTATACATTGTGAATGTAAGACATGTCACGAATGCACTAACTAAACTACATAACTTCGTATCTTAACGATAGCGAGAGTTCTTCTCTTGCACTTGGAGATCTAAGCTTGAATCACTTGAAAACAAATGCTTAAGATTAAATGATCAAAGGATTGTAGGTGATGCATAAACTGATTTTAGACAGAAAAGAATGAGTGCAAAAGGTAAAAAAAATCAGTAGGGAACAGTATGCTATTTATAGGCAGAATTAGGAGCGTTTTGGATTGGCCGACCCCCTTAGCTCCTAGGCTAGCCGCCTTATCGCTAAGGGGGCCGCCCTTATATTTAAGGGGGTCGCCCAGGCCTGGACGCTCCCTTTTTTGTCTTTTCCAGGGGAGGTGTTTTCTGGAACATTTCTAGCCGTTTTTAGGTAGAAAATTTGAATTCAAAATATTTATTTTGAATAAAACATTTCTTTTAAATACAAAAATGTTTTGTATAAGTTTTAAAAAATGTTTGTTACATTTTATAAAAATGTAAGGTTTAAGAAAAATAAAAATTCCTTTGATCATAAAATAAATTAAGCATTTATTTATTCATACCTTAAGTGATTTACGTCGGGTGTAAACTTCGTTGAAGCAGACTTGAGACGTCGAGAGATGTTGTCGTATGAATGCATTGATGATTTGTGATCACGAGTAACTTAAGCACTTTACGTTATGTGTTATAAGTTACATGTTTGTCATCACCAAAACATGAAGAGAATGTATAGATTAAATATCGTAATATTTCTACCAACAATCTCCCCCTTTTTGATGATGACAAAATATGAAAACTATAACTCATAGTTAAATTTATAAGTTACTTGTTTAAACTTCTTCTCCCCATTTTGTCGAAGCAAAAAGGTAGACTCTTAGGCGAGACTTATACTACACTTCAAACCTTGAACCAAAGAGGCGAGCTTGCATCATCCCCAATGAAGGCTTGTTCCTATTAACCCCGTTTAATCATCCCAAGATATCTACTTTGAAACTCGAGCACCCCTTAGCTAATTTCACTCCTATGACACTTGCATCCCATGTATATTGACTCTAGCGGATCCATGGATCAAAAATGTTACAAACTCTTAACCTACATCAAGGGTTAGTTTCGTGCAACAAGTTATATATAAGAGCAATATTATAGGGGTGGAATACACATATCAAGAAATGTGTAGATGTCATAACGGTTGCAACTCCCCCTCGGTGTATGCTTCCCTTTGTTTGGGGCACCAAGGAATCAAGCTACGGAAGTGTGCTACAAAAGAAAAAAAATTAGTAGAAAAGTGCACATATATATAATAACAATGATAGCTATATATATAGCAATACACTAACGGGAAGCAAGACATGCATTTCTTAGATATATGCACTCTAAACTATGACATTTAAAAAAAATTAAAACCTAGACACCTGCAATCATTGTTTTTATAACAACAACCTAAATCCATGATAAACAGAATCATGACGTATACTTAAGACATGAGAATGTTTAGAAACCATGTTAGGTTCAACACGGTTACATCTTAAGGCCTAAGACTTGACCAACACCCTTCGTATATTACGACTCAATAAACAGAACACACTCGGTTATTGATAGACACACTATTATATGAGAATGACATCTTCCGAGATATCATTTGGATAAAGAGTAATGACGAATTTTGATCGACACTGTTTCTATGTACCCGTCATCTAACCAAGATGATGATATGGATTTGAACAGACTAAGGGTTGTATTGAGAGATTCCTAAATCCTAAAGGTTTCTTTGTTAAGCATTATGTATGCTTTTCATGTTTGAGGTGTTTAAGGATAAACATTATCGTAAGACTTTAGGTCGAACTAAATGTTGATGATAAGGATGATTTGAGGAGGAAACATAAACGAAGAAGGACGAGCGTGAATGGAAATTAAAGGTGTTGATTATAGGTTTGTTGGGTGTTTTGTTGGTTGTTAATATTGACGAACAAAGGTGAAAATGTGAAAATGGTGGAAGAAAAGTGAAAGACTCGACATTGTGATGACTCAACAACACTTGAAGATTAAATATCTTCTTTGTGTTCTTCACTTGCTAGAAAGTAGAAATGATTGGATGATTAGAGAACGGGCGTGGGATGTTCTTGAGGATAAGACACATTTCATTACGAAATTCACTTGAATTTTTGACAACATAGGCACACATGCTTATGAGTGTCAGGATATGAGGATGAGACACATTTCATTAAAAAATTAACTTGACTTTTGACAACATAGGCACACATGCTTATGAGTGTCAGGATATGAGGATGAGACGCATTTCATTACGAAATTCACTTGACTTTTGACAACATAGGCATACATGCTTATGAGTGTCGGGATATGAAGATGAGACGCATTTCATTACGAAATTCACTTATGGGGAATTGTTACATGGTGAATCTTCTTGTGAAGATGACTAGGTGGATGAATCGAGATTGGTAGTAGTGAGGATGACTCGGTTTTTCATTTCACTTTGGTTTCTAGTGAATAAGAATCACGTATGTGAGTTTTTGAGAGAATTTGGTTAAAGGATATATGTGAACAAGTGCGTTTTCCCTTCCCTTTTAATTCATGCTCATCCGGACATAAATTGTGGAATAAAAAAAATAAATGAAGAAAAATAAAGATAGAAGCAATGAGCTTGACAATGTCATGACGGATGACGGTTAGCATACGATGAACTTCATCCACGAAGTTATGTAGCTCTTCTCGAGTATTGTAAATGTTCATAGAACAATCACACGATGAGGTACGAGGTTGTCTTAAAGGTGGTAGCGGAAATGTAGACGAAAGATATTAACCATATATATAATAATATAGGCGTGATTAAGGTTTTTGTGAAACGAATTAGACATGAACAATGAGTGACGTTTTAATTTGCATTTCGCGAATTAAAAAATGCTTAAACATTTCGAATAAAATGGTTAAGTTGTCGAGATTTATCGGAATGTATATAATAGTAACAAGACTATTAAAATAAGAATGAAACGTTTATGAGATTTGTTTCATTATTCCTAGACCTAGACTTAAATAATTAAACGGTTCACGTTTGAGTGGTTTGGTAAGGATGCCGGTTATGTTGTCTTTCGACAGAACTTTTTCGATGAAGACATTTCCTTTTGGACATTGTCGCGAAGGAAATGACGACGAATTTTGATGAGTTTTCTACCCTAAGATCTATGGATAATGTTCGATCCTCATTGTGTATGAGGTGAGCATGGCGATAAACCATCAAGATATTTCTATGGGGACGGAATGGACTAACGAAAGTGAATGTACTTAGTCTCAAGGTTTGTATATTAAGGAAGCTACGAATCACTTATGTAGAAACTCGTAAGACCTTTGTCACTCGAAGGTTGATGTTAGCTTTTAGCTTTTGGAAGAGCGTTTTAACATATGTTGTTAAAAGGCTTGAATATGAATTTTCGGATATGACTTCTAACGTTTGCGATCGCAAGTTAAAATTACTTGAATATTTCGGACGAAATATTTAAGTTGTCAAACCTACTTGGAGGAGTGATTAGATTTGTATCTAACCTTCCCTTGACAAAAGAATGGATCATTTGGAAGAAAGCGAGATGATGATTGAGGGAATGTGTGAGTGAAGACTCTAGGAGATATAAGACCATTTTACGACTCTTTTGACTTTTTAGATTTGTGACACGGACGCGAAGAAAAATATTCTAGTGTGAGACAATATATACCTAGATGCATAAGACATATAGATATAGGCATGCAAGTTTATCTAAGCATGCATCGACACAATAATCAACGAGATTAATGTGTAAGACTATATGACATTTAAACGTTAATTGTCATACATTAAGCTAACATAGTGTAGGTGTACAATTAACACGTAAGTCATTTAAAATGACGCATACAAAACATGATAATTTTAAATGTAATCGTCATGTAAAACATGTTAGCATTTAGCATTTAGGAGCATGTGTCATTTAGATAAACTAAGAGATATTTTATCTAAATTGCTAGAAAAAGACAAACGCCTTTATAATAGACATGTATTTAATAGCTAAGGAATTAACACGTTGAGCATCAAGATAATCATGAAGAATATAAATGCATTACTTGTGGAGCAGTTATCACCTTGAAAACTTTAAATCCATACGTGAGACTGCATTGTGTCTAGATTGACTAAGAAGGGGCCTCATTTCTACGTTAATGCTTAGTGTGCATCCTAAGGAGATACAAAGTCTATCGATGTAGACTATATAAGGCATAATTTAGAAGAGTCATTAATAAAAATTAGAGAATGAGGAATGGACTATCACTCATGGTGCTCCAAGTTTTTTTTTTCTTTATTTTTTTTGTTTTTTTTTTTTTTTTTTTTTTTCTTTTTTTTATTTTTTTTTTACTTTTCTTCTTTTTTTTATTTAAGCAAACACGACCATTTTTACGGGTTATACACTGAACCCAACTTCACTCTTGGAAGCAATTCAACCGTTAGGTCAAATTGAATTTCTAGTATAGATTCTCCAGTAGTCATTCTCATGTTAGACAAAATAGAATTTTTTATATTTGCCTAATGAAGTGTAGCAAAGATAAAATTTGTATTATCTTTTCATAGAAGGCCTAACATGACTCAACTAACATGCTTTAATTCTGGTTCGCATAATCCTAATCAAGATGTGTGAATCTTAGCGGAAGCATAAGCAAGATATTTTAATCTTTTGTTCAAGATCTATAGGTTGTTTGATTTCTATTACATATTGCTTGATTTAATGGATGTCTTATATTTAGTCATCTTACATGTGTAGTTGTCACATGTGATATTTAACGTGTTTGGTTTTTCAAAAGCCAGGAGATGTGCTTATTTGTGATAATGAAAAATATGTTATTGAGAGTGTTTTAATAATGCTCCTTTGCATGTCTTGTGAAATGAATCTCATCAAGGTTATTTATCTTAATTGAGTTTGTGATTCTTTAATGATAAATGATTCAAAAGTGACATATTTTATTTTTAAATAAATATGATTTTCTAAAAATATTATTCTTATCAATGTCGTATACCATAATTAAATAAGTATTTGAATAAATGTATTTTTACTTGTTTATGCATTGACACATATTGTGAATAGGTTATTTTTCAATTCTAATAACTTATATTTTTCAAATTATACGTAGTGTATTTTCTTGTAACACAACCATTTATGCTATGAAGAAAATAAAATGCATAGGATATATGTTACCCTTTTATCAGTCGTTTAATACGATAAGTCCATAAATTCTTTAATATAATGTTTCCCAAACATCATGTTATCCTAAGCGAATGAACAATAATATTATTATTATTTCAGAGTTTAGCTAAATGTGAATTTGAGATTTGTGTTGTGCTTTTAAGTAGTATGAGCAAAGTTTACATATGTTGCTTCGATTTGCTCGTGTTTGGTTATTTCGGAAGACTCATTTACCAATTGCCATTGCAATGTAAATTGCTTGATATTTCGCAAACTCACGTCGTAATCCTACTACATTGTGTATTTTTCTGATGTATAAAAACATCTTTTATCATATTTGGTTGGGACCCCCCCCCCCCCCCCCCCCCCCCCCCCCACCCCACCCACAACAACAAACACCCCCCCCCCCCCAGCACCCCAACCCCCCAATCCCCCCCCCCAAGACAATTAGACTCAATATGGCATCATCAACACAAGTGTGAGTTATAATCTGATGCATATTCTTTTCATCTAGAAAAAGGATGTAATTATTTTTATATCAATCAAGTGTGATTGAGTATGTAGATCCAAGATAATATCTTTTGTTATATATATAGTGATATAGTCTTGAAACTAAACAAATAATAATCCAATTTCATGTCCATACTCAAAAATTTTTCAATTAGATTCAATAAATATATCAATCATAATTTGAATAATGAATCGATATATAATCAAGATCTTTCTAGACCCTCACAAACACTCATTAAAAAGAAAATAAATTAATATATAAATAGTGTGTTCCACTAATCCTAAGACTAGTATTAAGTGTGAGGACATTTAAAATGATGACCAAAGTGAGTTATTATGTTTAATAAGGTTTACAAGATGTTGATGTAATATTTGCAAACAAAGAGATCTTTTTCTATATGTAATGCTAGAACAATTTCGCAATCTTAATGCAAGAAATCTAGCATAAGTTCTAGTTAGGCATAATCCGGAAAAACTAGCTACAAACGAATAGTGTACATGACACATGTGCTTAGATATTCAATTAGCTCAATTGCAAATAGCAACGATCATTTAATAATTTCAATTAACAAAATTAAGACACAAATAAGTGCACATAATCATATAACATAACACATAAAAGTACTTGTCGTCGTTTTGTGTATTAGATACAACAATTGAATTTGACTTAAAATTATTTTAAAACTGAAATGTTACACACACCTTATATCTACTCAGACTTTATACTTACCTAATTATGCTATTTTAACAATTAATCCACAGCTTATTAACAAAAATATGCTTGTTACTCAGCTAAGCTTAACCACTTATATGACAGATTAATTAAGAAGTGGAACCTGAATGGAGATTTAGCACTACAATTACTTAAAGCATTTGCATCTCTTAACTAACCCCTAAGCAAGTTGAACAGGACTTATTAAACTCACACAATGTTAATACAATAAGCTAATGGATGATTAAGCTAAATGTATGCTATAAAATCTAAAAAAATGATAAAATCATGTGAATGTGTCTCTGGACCTTAGCCACTCTTGTTGAGTGAGTGGCTCTAAATTTCAGAACCTAATTGGCACCTTGCCTCTAAAACCTGAGCTTTAAGCTCATTAAGCTAAATGTAGCTTATTACTCTTTTGCTTCCTATATTGATCCAAAAGAATTCAAATGGACCACTTTTTGAACAATTAATAGACAAAATCAGTTTTTAAAATGCTTTTAGCAATGTTAGACACAATATTTAGAACAAAAGATAATAGAATTAAGCTAAATTTGCTTTAATTACAGCTTATCTGACTAAAAACAGCGTATTACTTTGAAAACATTGAACCAAACTCAACTGTGAACTAGCTTTATTGACTATATGAAAGATGAGTACAAGCTACAAAACAAGCAATACAATTGACTTGATTGAAAGATTTAAATAGCTTAATTGCAACGATGAAACAGTACATTGAAAAAAGAACAATTACAAAGGAAACCTTTAACTATCTCTAACTAAAAAATACTCTCTTACTTTGGATTGTTTAAGCTTATATTTATAGAATAAAATGTTCATTTGTCGTGGTACGCTTGTTGGTTTTCTTTCGTTGCGTTTTCACTCCGTGCATATACGTATCCTTTCTTTCAAAGGATCCTTATGTCATTTGATCCACGTCTACTTGCATATGTGGAATCTCTTATATGCATTCTAGCCTTTGACTCGATATTCGTTGTTATCCTATTTGATTGTTGTAACCCTTGGAGTTCGTTGATATCGTTGAATCATGAAAGCTTTGATGTGATTATAGGAATGGACTGGTTGTCCAAGAGGAAGTTTGTGATAGTATGTCATGAGAAGGTGGTTAGAAACCCGTTAGAAGGTGATGAGATACTTCGGGTTCATGGTAAAAGTACTCAAGGAGTCGTGAAAACCTTATTGAACACGAAGGTAGATGAACCAAAAGTGAGTGATACTTCCGTCGTAAAAGATTTTGTTGATATGTTCCGAAAGACTTGTCTATGACCACCACAACGACAAGTTGAGTTCCGCATAGATTTAGTTCCTGAAGCGACGCCAGTCGCGATGTCTCGATATCGTCTAGCACCCTTGGAAATGCAAGAATTGTCTAAACAACTTCGAGAGTTACAAGACAAGGGTTTCATACGACCTAGTCATTTTTTGTGAGGAGCACCAATGTCGTTTGTTAAGAAGAGGAGCATGGAGTTCATTTGAAGTTAGTGTTAGAATTACTGAGGAAGGAGAAGTTGTATGTTAAGGTTGCTAGTGTGAGGTAGTGAAGAATTAGAAAGTACCTATGACACCATCCGAGATATGATTATTCTTAGGATTGGCAGGTTACTTACGTACGTTTCATCGCAAACTTTTCTAAGATTGTTAAACCTTATACTTCCCTAACTGAGAGGAATCAAAAGTATGAGTGGGGCGCAAAACGAGAAGATGCTTTCTAGACTTTGAAGAATGATTTGTGTTGCGCTTCGATTAATCGAATGTAGTGGTTGATGCGTTGAGTAGAAAGGAACCAGTGAAACCTAGACGTGTTTGAGCGATAGCTATGACCATTCAGTATGGAGTAAGAGGAATGAAATTGGCAGCCCAAAGGGAGGCGTTCAAGCAAGAGAACGTACTCGCAGAAAGGCTTCATGGCTTAGATTGACATATGGAAAAGAAGGAGGACGAGAGTTTGTACTTTATGGATCGTATATGAGTTCTGTTAGTAGGGAATGATGAGAACGGTAGTAATGGATGAGGCTCATGCATCAAGGTACTTGGTACATCCAAGAGCGGATAAGATGTACTATAACCTTGGAGACATGTATTGGTAGCCACATGTACGAAATGATATAGTTACCTATGTTAGCAATTGTTGGATTTGTTTAAGAGGTGAAAGCTGTGATGTCAAAGACTATTGGCTTGCTGCAATACTTGAGTCAAAATGAGATAGAATCACCATGGATTTTATCAGTAAATTTCCAAGGTCAAAGTAGTGAGTATGATGTAATTTGGGTGATAGTCTATAGACTGACCAAGTTGGCTCATCTTCTAGCTATACAAGAAGATTTTAAGATGTGAAGTTGGCAAGAATTTATATTGATGAGATAATAGCAAAGAATGGAATTCTGGTGAAAATCAACTCAGATTAAGATGGATGATTTACCTCGTAGTTTTGGCAGACGTTACAGAAAGTGTTTGAGACGCGATTGGATTTGAGTACTGCTTAACATCCTCAGGCGGATGGATAAAGTGAACGTATGAGTCAGACTTTAGAGGATATGCTTAGGGCATGTGTGATTGATTTTGGTGGTAGCTGGGATGTTCATCTACCATTGGCTGAATTTTCATACAACTATAGCTATCGTTCGAGCATAAGTTGTGCTCCGTTTGAAGCATTGTATGGAAGGAAGTGTAGGTCGCCTATTTTATGGGCTGAGGTTGGGGAAAGTAGTTTAATTGGACCTTAGTTGGTTCAAGAGACGACTGATAAAGTAGTGTTGATAAAAGAGAAGTTCAAAGTGGCGAGAGACCGTCAAAAGAGTTATGCTGATAATAGTCGCAAATCGTTAAAAGAGTTACGTAAAGTCCAAGGACATTGACTTATGGCAAGTCATCCAAAACGGCGATTTCTACTTCGATGTTGAAGACGAAGAAACAAAGTTGATGAAGGAAACGACGTATGAAATTCTCAAGGATACTGATAAGAAGTGCCGTATTCACCCCCCTATGGTTCTACAGGGAGTTAATTAATTTTAACTCAAATAGACTTTAGATGTTATTTGTTTCAACCTTTAGGGTTTAGAATGTAAAATTAGGATCTTATATTTTAACTAGCATCTAGAGGGACTTTTGTTGCCATTTTCCTAAACTTATTAAGCCTTAGAAAAGATTTAAATGTAAGTATAAGTGGTACCAACTACAGGGACCAAAGTTGCCAAAACTAAAAATTTAAATAAAGGTTACCCCCCCCCCCCCCCCTCTGAAGAAATATAGGCCCTTTTTTTCAAGAATCAAAATCATGTTTTAAACTTCAAGGTGAGTTTCAATCTAGTTTATTATCCTCTAATAATCAAGTGTACAAAAGGAAATAGGCTATATTGGCTTTAATCACTCGCAAACCCTAATTAATCCAATTAGGGTTCTAATAATCAAAATTTTGTTTCAGTCTAATTAACCTTAGGGCTTTAGTTCATTAAGGTGTATAAATGATAGGTTTGAAGCAGTTTTGAATGGGGATAACATGTTTGAGAGTTATGTGTTTATGCGCAAATCAAGCGAAATATGGGAAGGAGTTCGTGTGTTTATGGGTTTATGATATTAGCAAGTTAAGAGGATCCCTCATGCCTTTAAAACACTATTAAACATTTAGATTTCAATTTGTTTGGATATTTAGTGTTCTTGACCGTGAAATATGACACAAATAGTATTTAGATGCGTGTTTGTGAAAGTGTTCCCTTATTACTGGTTTAAAAGGTCCCTAAGATTGCCTTGACTATGTTTTTGTGCAAGCAGGATCAAGATTCATTGTTTTAAGTTTTTAAGCTCTCGAAAACTTAAAATACGCCACGTTATGCTCCTTAAGTTGTTAGAAATACTTGTTAGTGCATGAAAAGTGTTCCAAGATTGATTGTTGTTATTGTTTGTTTTTGCATGATTAAATTGATATATGTGTGCTTAAGTGTTGATCTGTTCCAAGGAATATATGATTCATTCCCGCGGAATATAGGTGTTATTGACCGCGAAATATCCATTTTTGGTTATCTTCGCGGAATACCAGATTTTTGACCGCGGAATATCAACTTTTGGTTATCTTCGCGGAATACCACAATTTTTATCATCCCGCGAAATATCAGGTTTTACATACCAGCGAAATAACTTGTTTTTGTGTAACCCGTGGAATATCAAATTTTTGTTATCCCGCGGGATACAAGGGTGTATTATTCCCACGAAATACCAAGGTTAAACCCGTAAAATATCAAGTTATTTTGAATATCCGTGAAATACCAATGGTTGAACCCACAGAATACCATTATTTTAGCCCGCGGAATAAGACATGTGGAAATCGTAGAGGGGGTGAATACGTTTCCATTTAAAAAACTTAAAATATTTCGTATCAAATTATCCATCAAGTTAGATGCAATATGATAAATATGAATAATACATCTATATCCACTAGAACATGTCATAGCAATATAAACACAATCATATGTTAACTTCTATCCATGACACAATCATCATCCAAATAATAGAAGCAACAATCAACATACATATAGATCTAATGCAAATATAAATGTAAGGCGATAAGGTAAATAAAGATGTAAAGCGAAAAGTAAAAGAAAGTGCAAATCGAACGCGATGATTTATAGTGGTTTGATCACGAAGCACCTCTTCGCCCTACTCCACTCCTCGAGTACCCAACTCAAGAGTTACTTCACTAGTCAACAAGCTCCCTTTAGGCGGAGAGAACCATACACAACTAAGCTTACACCGATTTCCGACACTAAACCAAATGTCGAGTTCTAATCCTAGCTAGAACCAATCTATCACAACTTTTGTATTTTGAGGACTAAAATACTAACCACACTACTTCATAACACTTCACTTCACAACTTTACTTCACTACTAACCGTACAACTTCACTTCACCAAGACACTTCCAAGATCACCACGATCTAACTATTACACACGATTACAAGAGATATGAATAAGTTACAACATACAACACAAAATATAATTCCTAACTTTTATAATTATCTTCTAGGAAATCTTCTGTAATCTTCCATCTTTTAAAGAATTCCTCATTTGTCTTTTAAGTCCTTCATCTTTCATATGTTTTGTCTTATCAACTTAAATATAATTCCTAACAATCTTCCCCTAGTTGATACTGACAAAACCATATAAGCACAAACTTCCCCTGAAGCTAATATATATATGAAAGAATAAGGATCCATGCAATTCCACCAAGGATCTGTAAGTTGCACATCTTCTTTGTAAATCTTCTTCCCCTTTTTGTCATAATCAAATAGGGGACTAAAGTATACAACTTTGATTTCGACAACCACGAACCACTATCAGACTTCTAATCCAGCCTTCAACAACTCAAATTACCCTTCATGATGCGCCTTAAGATAAATGAACTTGAGCAGTAGAAACTTAAACTAGCAGTAGTAATAATGACTTACAGTAGTAAAAACCTTCA
Organism: Tanacetum coccineum; assembly: GCA_026074375.1. Classification (NCBI taxonomy): domain Eukaryota; kingdom Viridiplantae; phylum Streptophyta; class Magnoliopsida; order Asterales; family Asteraceae; genus Tanacetum; species Tanacetum coccineum. The sequence continues at coordinate 49,321 of BQNB010012247.1, read as the reverse complement.
CTTCATGTGGTGCATGTAAATGGTTAAACATTTTAACAATAAGCTTCCCCTAAAACCCATATGTTAACCACTTCTTGAGTCTTCAATTCTGTAGGCTTTTTGTAATTATTACTGATGAAGGAAATTAAGTGTTACCAATTTGATGCTGAAGTAGAACAACCCAAACTTGTGTCTTATATCTTCTACTATCCATGTGACGTCAAACTCATACCAAGACCAAAATATAAGTAGATCGCAACCTCTTGACAAAATCCTCATCTTCTATGAGACACATAACCAAAGTGATAGCAAATGTGAGCATTGAGCACCATAAGAAAAATCACACACCTTTGCTAGATTTGTCAAGCCTTCGTCACACCATTTCTAAGAACGAACAAGTTACCTCCAAATGTTGTAAGCCATTTGAGATATGATAAAACACAAACCTGTGAAACTCCACTTCAACTCCAAATAAGTGATAAATAACCATCTTCGTAATCAATTAATCCAAGAAAATACGAGCCTTTAAAACGTTTAAGAACATTTAAATTCATAACTAGTTAGCTTCCCCTTAACTGAAGCATCTTGTTCAATTCGAGATCCAAACCATATGTGTGTCATTTGATATCAAATAAAACTGGCAGTAGAAACTCTCTATGCCAGCAGTACAAAGTATTCACGCAGCAGTACTAATAAAAACTTCTTACAGTACTAATGTAACAAGAACAGTACTAAGTACTCATAAGCAGTACTAAGTATAAAGCTGGCAGTACTAACTTCATAGCCATCAGTACTAATTCTTCCCCTTAAATCAAACAGTACTAAAATTTTAACAACTGTTTCTTTGTCAATTAAAACAAGTTGATGCCTGCTGATTCTTCTCTTAACCAAGAACCAAACACATGTAGCATAAACATCAATACCATTAGCAGCAGTGTTAACGAACCCATGATAACTAGCAGTATTAAAATAGACTAGAAGCAGTACTAATCACAAACCAGCAGTATTAACTAAGGACATCAGTACTAACAATAAACTGACAGTATTAACTCATCTTCATGTATTCGAGCAACATAAATATAACCCAAGCAGTATTAACCAAACTGTTATTAATGCTAGCAATAAAATCATCACGAAGCAGTATTAACATTCCTTGAACGAGCAGTACTAACTTGTATTGGCAGTATAAAGTGCTCCTTCCTCCCATACCTTTTGAGATACTTTTTAGCGTCAGTAAAGCACTAATATTTATGATCACCAGCAGTACTGTGTCTCGTGGCAGTAGTAACCACCAACGAGCAGTACAAAACATATAACCACTGTTTAAGGATACCTTTTTAGTGTCACAAAGCTGTCACTAGGCTGTTACTAATTCATCATTCTCATCAACTGCTAATGATTCTTTTCATAGAATAAGTTCCAAAGAACACTTGAATTATGTAACCAATCAGCAACCATCTTGTTGTCACGAATCAATCAAAAACAATTTTAAACAAACTTCCTGTTATATCGAATTAGGGTTGCTGAAAAACCCTAATATCACCAGATTCAACATGATAACCAAGAGAGAAAATTCATACCTCTTTTCCTTCATAGATGAGACACCAAAACACCTTGTAGATCCTAGATCATGATCCCCATGGCTCTGATACCACCTGATAGAACTAAAGCACGTGATAGTTCTTGGATCGTTTATAGCTCGAGGTTCTTTAGACCTCATCTAGGATGAATAACAATGATAATAAAATGCAGCGGAATAAGAACAAATCAATGTTATTCTAACAAGGTTTTTCATCATTATCTTTCATGATACAATGACTACTACAAGCCCTAATTCTACCTTGATCAATGGTAGAACGTGTTGTCTAAACTATAACAAGGAATCAAAAGATCCTTGAGGCTAAATCATAAACAACTAGGCGTCTACATTAGAAGACTTACGCCTAGAGACACAAACACTTTTCTGATGTTCACATCTTGACACATAGAAAACTATACGACCTATATCTCTTTATATACTAGATATATTAGGTTTACAAAGGATAAGTATTAGGAAATAAACAAATCTTCCTAACTTTTATAATTATCTTCTAGGAAATCTTCTGTAATCTTCCATCTTTTGAAGAATTCCTCCTTTGTCTTTTAAGTCCTTCATCTTTCATATGTTTTGTCTTATCAACTCAAATATAATTCCCAACAATGATGACAAAATATATAAACCGTAAATTATAGTAAAATATTAAAGTTACTCATTTACACTTCTTCTCCCTCTTTTGTCGAAACAAAAAGGTGTCAGCTCTGAGTTCTCTACTTCTATCTTCCCTTTGATGATGACAATACATACCTATCTTTAAAAAAAAATAAGCTTGCATCATCCCAGTGAAGTCTTGCTCCTATCAACCTCGTTTAATCATCCCAACCTCGTTTAATCACCCTATTGTATAATGACTCTAATGGATCCATGGATCAAATTTGTTGCAAACTCTTAACCTACATCAAGTGTTAGTTTCGTGCAACATAATATATATAGAAGCAATATTAAAGGGGTGAAATTCACATATCAAAAAATGTGTAGATGTCTTTAACGGTTGCAAACATAATGACTTTAACATTTGCAAATGCTCCCCCTTGTTTGGAGCACCAAGGAATCGAGTAACAGAAGTGTGCTAAAAAATAAAGTTAGTATAAAAATGCACATATATATAATGATATATATATATTATTTTTTATATAGTATAGTGCACATATATACCAACAATGATAGCTAAGTATATATATAGAAATACACTAATTGGGAACAAGGCATGCATGTCTTAGATATATGCACTCTAAACTATGACATTTTAAAAGAAAAATTAAAACATAGACACATGCACTCGTTGTTTTAATAAAAACAACCTAAATCCATGATAAATGGAATCATGACGTATACTTAAGACAGGAGAATGTTTAGGAACCAATGATAAAGTTCGACCATCACATGCTTAAGGATTAAGACTTGACCAACACCCTTCGGTATAATACCGACTTTAATAAACGAGAACAAAATTTGTTTATTGATTGACACACTATTATTATGAGAATGACATCTTCCAAGATGTCATTTGAATAAGGAGTATGAACGTATTTTGATTGACATGTTCCTTATGGTATCGTCATCTAACCAAGATGATGATATGGATTTGAATAGACTAAGGGTTGTATTGAGAGATTCCTAAATCCTTAAGGTTTCTTTGTTAAGCATTATGTATGCTTTTCATGTTTGGAGTGTTTAAGGATAAACATTATCGTAAGACTTTCGATCAAACTAAATGTTGATGGTAAGGATGATTTGAGGAGGGAACATAAATGAAGAAAGATGAGCGTGAATGGAAAGGGAAGGTGTTGACAATAGGTTTGTCGGGTGTTTTGTAGGTTGTTAATGTTGACGGGCAAAGGTGAAAATATGAAAATGGTGAAAGATAAGTGAAAGACTTGACATTGTGATGACTTAACAACACTTGAAGATTGAATGTCTTCTTTGTGTTCATCACTTTGTTAAAAAATGGAAATGATTGGATGAAAAATAAAAGACACGACATTGTGATGACTCAACAACACTTGAAGATTGAATATCTTCTTTGTGTTCTTCACTTGCTAAAAAGTGGAAATGATTGGATGAGACGCATTTCATTACAAAATTCACTTGACTTTTGACAACATAGGCACACATGCTTATGAGTGTCGGGATATGAGGATGAGACGCATTTTATTACGAAATTCACTTGCTTTTGACAACATAATCACACATGCTTATGAGTGTCGGGAAATGATGATGAGACGCATTTCATTGCGAAATTCACTTGTGGGGAATGGTTACATGGTGAATCTTTTTGTGAAGATGACTAGGTGGATGACTCGAGATTGGTAGTGGTAAGGATGACTCAGTTTTACATTGTTGGTTTCTAGTGAATAAGAATCACATATGTGAGTTCTTTAAAGTATTTGGTTAGAGGATATATGTGAATAGGTGTGTTTTCCCTTCCCTTTTAATTCGTGCTTTTCCGGACATAAATTGTGGAATAAAAAGAATAAGTGAAGAAAAATAAAGACGAAAGCGATGAGCTTGAAAATGTCATGACGGATGACGGTTAGCATACGATGAACTTCATCCACGAAGTTATGTAGCTCTTCTCGAGTAGTGCGAATGTTCATAGAACAATCACACGACGATGTACGAGGTTGTCTTGAAGGTGTGTGGATGGAAGATATTAACCATCTATATAATAATAGAGGCATGATTAAGGTTTTTGTAAAACGACTTAGACATGAACAATGAGTGACATTTTAATTTTCATTTTGCGAATTAAAAATGCTTAAACATTTTGGATGAAATAATTAAGTTGTCGAGATTTATCATAATGTACTTAATAGTAACAAGACTATTAAAATGAGAATGACACGTTTATGAGATTTGTTTCATCATTCCTAGACCTAGACTTAAAAAGGTTCACGTTTGAGTGGTTTGGTGAGGATGTCGGCGATGTTGTCTTCTGACGAAACTTTTTCGATGAAGATATTTCCTTTTGGACATTGTCGCGAAGGAGATGACGACGAATTTTGATGAGTTTTCTATCCTAAGATCGATGGATAATGTTCGATCCTCATTGTGTATAAGGTGAGCATGACGATAAACCAACGTGACATTCCTAAGGGGATGGAAAGGACTAACGGGTGTGAAAGTACTTAGTCTTAAGGTATGTATATTAAAGAGGCTACGAATCACTTATGTAGAAACTCGTAAGAAATTTGTCATGCGAAGGTTGATTTAAGCTTTTAGCTTTAGGAAGAGCATTTTAACATATGTTGTTAAAAGGCTTGAATATGAATTTTCGGATATGACCTTTAACGTTTACGATCTCAAGTTAAAGATGCTTGAATATTTCTGATGAAATATTTAAGTTGTCAAACCTACTTGGAGGAGTGTTAGATATGTATCTAACTTTTCCTTGACGAAAGAGTGGATTATTTAGAAGAAGGCGAGATGATGATTAAGGGAATGTGTGGGTGAAGACTCTAGGCGATATAAGACCATTTTACGACTCTTTTGACTTTTTTTAGATTTGTGACATGGACGCGAAGAAAAATATTCTAGTGTGAGAAAATATATACCTAGATGCATAAGACATATAGATATAGGCATATAAGTGTATCTAAGCATGCATCAACACAATAATCAACGAGATTAATGTGTAAGACTCTATGACATTTAAACGTTAATTGTCATATATTAAGTTAATATAGTGTAGGTGTACAATTAACACGTAAGTCATGTAAAATGACGCATATAAAAAATGATAATTTTAAATGTAATCGTCATGCTAAACATGTTAGCATTTAGCATTTAGGAGCATGTGTCATTTAGATAAACTAAGAAATATTTTATCTAAATTGCTAGAAAAAGACAAATGCCTTTATAGTGGACATGCATTTAATATCTAAGCAATTAAACATTGAGCATCAAGATCATGAAGACATATAATTGCATTACATGGGAACAAGTAATCATCTTGAAACATTAAAGCACATATGTGAGGTGCATTGTGTCTAGATTGACTAAGGAGAAGCCTAATTTCTACGTGCTTAGTGTGTACTCCTAATGAGATACAAAGTCTATCGATGTAGACTATCATTAGGCATATTTAGGAAGAGCCATTTAATCAAATTAGAGAATGAATATGAGACTATCACTAGTGGTGCTCAATTCAGGCTAAACACGACCATTTTTACGGGTTATACACCGAACCCAACTTCACTCTTGGAAGCAATTCAACCGTTAGGTCAAATTGAATTTCTAGTGCAATAGATTCTCCAGTAGTCATTCTCATGTTAGACAAAATAGAATTCTTATATTTGCCTAATGAAGTGTAGCAAAGATAAAATTTGTATTATCTTTTCATAGAGGGCCTAACATGACTCAACTAACATACTTTAATTCCGGTTCGCATAATCCTAATCAAGATGTGTGGAATTCTAAGATAAGCGTAAGCAAGATGTTTTAATCTTTTGTTCAAGATCTATAGGTTGTTTGGTTTCGATTACATATTGCTTGATTTAATGGATGTCTTATATTTAGTCATCTTACATGTGTAGTTGTCACATGTGATATTTAACGTGTTTGGTTTTTCAAAAGCCAAGAGATGTGCTTATTTGTGACAATGACAAATATGTTATATTGAGAGTGTTTTAAGAATTCTCCATTTCATGTCATGTGAAATGAATCTCATCAATATTATTTATCTTAATTGAGTTTGTGATTCTTTAATGATAAATAATTGAAAAGAGACATATTTTATTTTTTAAACAAATATGCTTTTCTAAAATTATTATTCTTATCAATGTTGTATATGGATTATTTTTCCGAAATTTGGGAGATGGTGTTGACATTATATTGTTATGATAAGCTTATATATGTTATAAGGGTTCTTGATTTGAGTTTCCGGAAATGACATCCAAGTCTTGCTCATCAAGTTGGAGTACTTATGAGTTTCCCGATGAAAATTTATAAGCGTTCCAATCCTATACTCAGAGTGTGTATAAGTTTTGCATGTATAATTTGACATAGCTAATAAAATAAACTTTTGAACACTTTTGACTCAATGAAAAATCTTCATTGCAAGTGTTTGAATTGCACAATCGATGACTAATTTGGTGTCTATGCAATCGACTTTGTGATTTATTTAATAACCGAGGGATGGTTTTAAACATGTAGACTTGGAAAATATCTTTATGGTCATTTGATTGATATTTTCTGTGATTCTTAATTTTTTATAGATAAATCCTAATCTCGATTTCTTGATTTCATGTTCATATTCTAATTTTGTAATTAGATTGAATGATGAGATTGATTATTATTTGAATAATAATCATCTTCATATTCGAAATCCTCTTGCGATCACTTATTGAAAGAAAGCAAGATAATGGTTTGTAGAATCTGTTCAATTCTTCCTAGTCCTAACCTTAGATGGTTAAATGGTTCTTATGTGGTGAAGAAGAAATATTATGCTTATTTGGTAATGTAAGAGAAAGTTTTGATGAGAGGATAATTTGAGTTTTGAGTTGTGCTTTTAAATTGTTTAATCAAAGTTACATATGTTGTGCATTTGCTCATGTTTGGATTTTCGGAGATGACGACTTTACCAATTGCATTGCAAGGTAAATTACTTGAATATTTTGGACAAAACATTCAAGTCGTCGATCCTACTTCATTGTGTATTTTATGCATATATTTGCCAAATATTTGGAACACAACTATTGGACAAGTAGACTCAATATGACATCATCTACACAAGTGTGAGTTATGATCTGATGCATATTCTTATCGTCTTGGAAAGGGATGTCGTTATTTTCATATCAATCAAGTGTGATTGAGTATGTAGGTTTAAGATAATATGTCCTCAATCCTACTTTAATCACAACTTTATAAAAAAACCTAATTTGTACATATTCATTTTATAGCATAACCAAGTGTGTACAAGAGTTATAATTCCATTTTAACATCATAATAGCATCCATATAACATGTAAATAAGTTCACAAAACATTGATCATAAGTAAAAATCCCTTTCACATATTCAAAAGTATCCTAAATGGTGATTTAGCTAAATAGAGCATATGAACACATAAATTTTTTAGTTATGAAATGATTATGCTTTATATAACCTTGTGTGTTGAGTAAGAAAAGAATAACAATACCACCCTTGGCTTGAAAAAATAATAGGTGAAAACCCTAATTTCAACCAAAACCCTAATCTTTCAATATCTTTTAAAACCCATTCCAACTTAACCAACCCATTCCAATTCTTCATTAGAATACCTTAGGTAGATGTATAAACACTAATATGGCTGAAAAGAAAATCAAGCTAATGATTGTGTATGTTATGATTTTTGAGCCCGTGGCTAATGTAAGAGAGAAAGGGAGATGATTTTTCTTGTTACACTTTGAAATGGGAAGATGTGTGTTTACTTGCTAGTTTAGGCTTATAACTTGACCAAGGACTCATAAGGCCTCAAGGAAGGTTCCTAGGTAAAATTTGGTCAAGTGCATGTTAAGGATGTAAAGCTTTGTTCCCTGATAATTCATAATATCTAAATATTTGAAGTAGACATCAAACAAGATATTACTTGTCCTATCACTTGAAATCCAGCCACAACCATAATTGTGATGTTATATTGAATGATTTTGTGTAGTGGGTTATAATCGTGGTATTCGTTTAAGCGTAGTTAGGTTTTGGTGCTTTCGGGAATGCCGAAACGCATTTTTATCGTGAAACGCATTTTTATCGTGAAACGTAAGCATTTTACGTAACCAATAAAAATAAGATGAACAAAGTTGATAATTATCCTCATAATAATCATTTAACCACTTTGCTTGAAGTAAACGTTTTTAATTGTTTATTGCCCGTATACATTGAGATTATCATTTTATAAGTTTACGCGATTAAGCTTAACGATTAACGATTTAAGAGCAAACGCGTAAAACCCTAAGAAAAAAGATTGTTGAATTACATGATGTCGTACAATGACCTAAAACACGAGGTGTTATAAAAGCCCACATGGCCCTAATGTAACCGGCCATAGGGACATAATTAAAACCCCCTCACACCACTTGGAGAGGGTTGGTTGTTCACTTGTTCATTTCTTAATCTAACATTGTCTCTTTTCCTTTCTCTCTCTAAGTTTTCAATCCTTCCTTTCTCTCTCTATATTTCTTGTCATTTGATTATGAGATAAGATACATCATATATTCTACACAAGTCAATAACTGAACAAAACTGATTTATTTTCTTCAGTTCAGTTTATAAAGTGATTTTATCTAATTCCTTCTCCTTGTTACCCCCCCCCCCTCCCCCACCCTCAAGTGAAGTAACTAGCAACACATATGATCTCATTTCATGATTTTGCATGAGCATTTGGGGTTTTTGTCGCCTTCGCTGGAAGATTGATGATGATGAAGATTACAATAATCTATTCAGCATAACATAACACCAAACCTGAACCTAGTCCAGCTTTTTCAAACATCAATCTTAAGGTCAGTTTTAAAACAAATGTGATTCTCAAAAGTAATATTATTTTAATCAAAATAATTTCCTTTTCAAAGAAGTTTTTAATTAAAATATATTATAGATGGAGTATCCAAAAGTTAGAAATGACCTCATCATATTTCTCTCACCTACTTTTTTTAGTTGAATAGGACTTGATTTCACTGTTCTAGCGTCAGATGCATGCTTTGCTAACTTTTATTAAATACAAAGTTTAGCACACATGTTGAAAACAAACCCTAAACATTCCTATAACTTTATAACCTCAAATGATAATTATAATTTCTCAAAGAAAAATTTGTAATTTCATCAATCATATAAATCACAACAAACCTTTCAACACCTTACTCTCACAAATTCATCAAGAACAAACAAAACACACACCTCAAACCAGATCAAATCTTTAAAACCCTAACTATCCATAATGGCTGAATCATCATCACACAATCTCTCTTCACCTAAAATCACTCCCAAAGAAGAACATGTCACTCTTGACAAACCCGAAAGCCCAAACCCTTTCTTACCTGCAGATCAGATTGAGTTCACCTTTAAAGAGATTGCCTTCACCACCAACAATGAAGTTGCACTACTATATCCCTCGCACCCAAACTCAGAATACTTTAGGGAGGTGTCAGACTTCATTTCCAAATGTTGCCTAAAGGAAGCATTTATTAGGGCCCCAACTCAATACAAAGAATACCTGAGTGAATTTTAGTATACTGCAAAGACCTTAGATGACTCTAAGATTTAAGTATCCACCTCCTACAGTGAATTAAAGGAGTACACATGGTATCAACACCTTTAGAAATGCTCTTAGGGCTCATTACCTACCTCACTCAAGTATGTATGTTTCCCCACCCTCCATAACAATAGTGAGACCATGGTTTGCAATAATAGGTTACAGTGGGAGATTAAGGTAAAGGGAACTCTCAAAAAGAGTTGTCTTCCTCCTAAGTGGAGGCTACTGATGGGTCAAATCATTTAGTGTTTAGGTGGGAAAATAGGTGGCCTGGATCAAATATCCAACAAGGATGCCACCATCTTTGTATTGTTTGGCCAATGGGGGTAAAGGTAGATTATGCTAAGCTAATATGAGAGAATATAATTCACCAACTGGGCAAGAAAACTAGGGAAAAGGTCGTTCCCTATCCTATGTTTATATCCCTTCTACTAGAATACATGATGCCTGAATATGATAATGAAGATTGTTAATACAAATAATGTCTAAAAATGTTATTTATATTTTTCGACCTCTCAACGTTTTGATAATAACAAAATGTAAAAACATTTACGATAAAATTAAACATTTACAAATTATTAATCGTAAAATTCCATTTCTAAGATTAGTAATCACTAAGGTGGAAAAAACAAATCATTAAACCTATTAGAGAACAATGTATAAAATTTTTTCTCTTATCCATTCATTTTAAGTAAAAGAATTTCACAAAATTAATTATACAAAATATTTTCTAATTAAAAGAAAAGTTTTATTAAAAACTTAAAATTTGAAATTAAAATTGTCCCTCCAAAATGGAAGCTTCTATACCAGATACAACCTTCCCTATAAAAAGACAAAAAAGGGAGCCTGGTCTACCTGGCGGCCCCCTTATAGGCCTAGCGGCCCCCTTATATATCTGGGACCGCTGCCAGTGACCGTTGGATTTTCCTGCCTATAAATACTGCTCTATTCTTTGCAGAAAATAAGACCTCTTTGCACGAATTTTCTCACACTTCTTTTTCTCTCTAAAAACCTTCTTTCTCTCACTAAATATCTTGATCACTAACATCTCTTGATATTTTTTCAAGTGATCTAATCTCTTCTTATCATCTATTCCCTCTCATTCAAGTGCAAGAAGAACACTCGTATTCGCCAAGAAACAAAGTGTTGATTAGCGCTGATCTCTCCTCCTTTCTATATAAGTATCAAACTCTATTGTAATTATCTTGTGTAGTTGTATATTTGGAAATATTCTGTAAATTCATATGTGGTAGATCTTATTTATGTGATCGTGTATTGATTTGTGAAGTGTAGATTAGTTCTAGCTATGATTAGACTCACATTTAGCTTAGTGTCGAAAATACATATGCGACAGTAAACAGTTTTCTCCGCCTGAAGGGAGCTTGTTGACATAGATTAAATCTCGAGTAGGTAACTCGAGGATAAAGTGGGCGGAAGAAGAGTCTTCGTAGCCGAACGACTATAAATCTTGGGGTCTTGGTTTGATTGTTCCTTCTCCATCTCCTAATTATTGTTTGATTGTTATTTTCCATTAGTTTAGATATTAACTTGATTGATTCAATAATGTTGATGGTTAAACATACAAATTGAATCTAAGTAGTTTTTGAAAGCACAGTTTTTAAAAGCAAAAATAACCTATAACTAATCAACCCTCCCTCCCCCCCTTTCTAGTTTCCACAATTAGTATCAGGAGCCAAGGTCACTCAAGATTTTTAAAATATACTGTATTTTAAAGCTTGGATCGATCTATGGATTTCGACAAATATCTAGAAGGGCAATCTATGCAAAGACCACCACTCTTTGAAAGTGATAGTTTCATTTATTGGAAAAATAGATTCGAGACATATTTTAAATCAAAAGATCTAGATCTGGGCATTCCATTACCACGTGATTTTTTAACCTATTGAACAAAAATCGGAGAAAAAACCAAATTAATTTAGGTTTATCCCCTTTAGAAAAACAAATTGATTATCTTCAAAAGAAACTATGCGAAAAAAAACGAAGCTAAAATGGTGTTATTATAATGCTTTGCCTAGAAAGGGGGGAAGAAAAAGAAAAGATTTTTCATGTGTAAATACGGCAAAACAAATTCTAAAACATTGTTATCCCCCACCAAGGTACTAGTCAAGTACAAAGATAATAAGATCGACATTGTCAACAAATATGTCATTTCCGAAGACAAATCTATATATAGTGTTTTTGCTAGATTTAATACTATTATTACTAGTTTAAAAGCTCTAGATGAAGGTTATTCTAGCAAGAAATATGTTAGGAAATTTCTTAGGGATCTAAATCCCTAAATGAAGAGTACAGGTTTCCACGCAAATAAGAGTCGAAAGACTTAACGTCACTATCTCTTGATGAACTTATCGGGAACCTTAAAGTTCATGAAATGATCATCAAGAACGATTCCGAAAAAATCAAAGCAAAAGTAGAAAGGAAATCTCTTGCTTTAAAGGCTAAGAAAGAATCTAGTGATGAAGAGTGTTCGACGTCCGGAAGTGAAGATGAAGAGTACGCCATGGCGGTAAGAGACTTCAAGAAGTTCTTTAAGAGAAGAGGTAGATTCGTAAGACAACCTCGGAACGACAAATAGACATTCTAAAGAAGCCGTGATGACAAGAATGGTAAAAGTAATAGAAAATGATTTAGATGCGGCGACCCGAATCATCTTATTGGAGAATGTCCAAAACCACCAAAAGACAAGAACCAAATAGCATTTGTCGTAGGTTCTTGGAGTGATAGCGGTGAAGAAGATGATGAGAAAGTCAATAACGAAATGTGTCTAGTAGATCAAGCATCAAGTGAGGGATGTTAAGCACTAACAACTTTGGACCCATGAGATATTGGGGACCAGATGTTTAAGGTCAGATTACTGAATATTGATAAAAATGTGCAAAATGTGTTTAAAGATAATCACTAAAAACAAAAGATTAAAAGCTCTAGATTAATTGAAAAAGAACTTAGTGTTCTAAAGGAAAAAGTGTCTACACTCGAGAAAAACAAGGGAGTTGATCTCGAATGTGTAAAATGTCATATGCTTAAAATTGAGAATGAAAAACTCAAAGAGGAAGTCACTAGATTAAATAAATTTGAAAAGAGTACACAATGTCTAAATGAATTGTTAAGTAATCACAAACCATCGCGTGAACAATTTGGTTTAGGATTTAATTCTTTTGAAGCATCATCTAGTGAATCTAATGAAATAAAAATTTGTGAAAGCCAGAAAAAGGACGTCATTTTGATGGAAATTGGTCCCATAAATATGGGCGCCCCCAAAGTGTTAAGGCGGCCCCCAAAACAATTATGGGACCGCCACCAGTTGGTACACGTGGATATGAGAAAAGTGTGTCTTTTCAAAAATCTATTTTTGGTCCTAGACCAAAACACATAATAGTAAACAACTACAAAGTTTCCGTTGCTAGTAATAATGAAGTCAAACAAATTTTATAAGCCCTGTATCAAAACCCGGACGTTGGATTTTAAAACCTATTTAGATCAACACTCCACCACATAGAAGTATGGCATCAATATTATCCCGTCCTAAGGGACTCCACAAATTAAAAGTTTACCAATATGTAGTCATAAATCAACCACTGTTGCTTTAGCAATATAATTGGACTATACTTATCACGTTATAAGTATCATGCCATGGGACATGTGTCTTCTATTTTCACCATCCTAAACCATTGAATCAAATGCAAAGGTGTTTGCTCGTACAACTTTTAGACCATGAGATTATTGGGGACCAAATGTTTGAGGTGTTGCCTTATATAAATAGATATGCTTTAGAGTCGACTTGGAACCCGATGAGTAAAGGATAGCGGTTGCTCCAAACACATGACGGGTAACTAAAAGCTCTTCTCAAGCTACAATGCATACAACAGAGGTAATGTTATTTTTTGGTTAGTAATATTGCATGGTTGGGTATCATCATGGCAAAGGTATGATTTCGAATGACTCTCTCAATATAAATAATGTAGAACATGTAGATAACTTAAGATTTAAATTGTAAGTATAGGAAAATTACGTGATAAATAAGTATATGTAACTTCTCTTCTGAACATGAGAGTGAAATCACATATGGATGGTAAGGGCATAGGTAGATGGTTTAGGAAGAATGCTTATATGTGATGAAAGTAGGAAATAAGCCCAAAGATTAAATTTGTCTAGCAATGATTGATGAAAATTCTACGTTGTGGCATAGGAGATTAGGTCACGCAAATATGCGTCTCATTTAATCATTAGCATCTAAGGAATTAGTTAGAAACTTACCTTGCTTAAGTTTTTGCATCAACATTCTGTGATGCTGAAAATTTGAAAGCAACTCACGTAGTCATATGGCTAAGAAATGTATAGTCTTCAACGACTAGATGCTTAGAACCCTTTATATAGATCTATTTGGTCATCACGTCATACTGGTTAAGTAGGAAACGCAACACATTAGTCATAGTTGATGACTACTCTAGGTATACTTAGACAAGATTCCTTAAGGACAAACGATAGCTTTTCGATCAATTTGAAAATAATATAGTAAGAAAAATTCATAAAACAATTAGGTTGTACAATGGTGTCATTAAGAATTCCGACAATGTAGAGAATTTTGATAATGAGGTTGGAATTTGATGAGTTTTGTTAATGACAATGAAATTTACACATAACTTCTTAGCTCACGCACTCCTCAACAACATGCGCCGTTGAAAGGAAAAAATTAGACACTTCAAAAAATGAGCTAGACTATGTTGAAAGGCAATCGTTACCACAAAGTTTTGAGTAACGAAATAGGAAACTTTCAACATACATTCGAACCAAATCCAATTAGTGCCATCTAGGAAAAACACCTTATGATCTCTTGACGAGGTAGGAAACCTACTCTTGTTTATTTTAGAGTGTTTTGGAAGCAAGGCAATTCATTTTAAAAAAAAAAGACTAACCTTACAAGGTTTAACCCAAAGTCATTACAAAAGGTCTTTTTGGATACTCCCAACATAGCAAAGCCTACATGTATCCTTAATAAACACATAGGATAATCTAAGTAGAATCATCAAGTGACATTCGATTGAGACTCCTCCTACCCTCTAAAAATCACCCATGGTGTCGATGATGATTTAGATGCAAGAAGAAGAAGCTATTAAGGTTACCAAAAAGAAACACACCTAGAAAATGACATGGGAATGAAACTTTAGAGATTGAGAAAAAAATGGTCTATTTTTAAGGAATCTAGGAAACCATCCACTAGGAAAATGTCCATAGGAATTAACCTTAACCAAAGAAACACCGGTAGATAATATGCTAAAAAACACAAATGTTAATTATGTTGCTTTTATATCAACTATAGAACCATTAATGTGAATGAAAAGCCTTTAGGAGATAAAGTTGGATAGTCGCTCTATGCTGGTAAGAATTATTATCGAGTTGTTTGATAATACTGGCCTAAATCTATAATGTTTTTATGGTGGCGTTTTTGCATTTTTTATCATTTCTCCATGAAAACTTTTGATTCTTAATAGCAATGAATTGCTTGCTGGTTATCTTGATGATATTCCAACCACCCCCGCAGCTACAAAACACAACCAAAGATTAGTGTTTTGTTTATGCTTATGAAATCCAATATACAATTAGGATAGTTAAAGTTCAAGCTATGTGTGAAAATGTGAGTCGCACTTACCAATTTGTGCGCGGCCTTTCCTAAAGTCATGAAATTATAGACTTAGTCAATATTCCAGCATATTAACTCCACATGATACGAAGTACTTACTATTTTGTGCGCCCCGCACTTCCCATTTGACATAGAAGATATAAATGAAGACTTTATTGCTACTGCGTTTAATTCCAACGTTCGCACACACATTTCTCTTATGTACCGTCTTCTATTACTTATCATTTTATTAACCTCGCATGTATTCAACCAAGTACGCGCATTAAATATATTTGTGAGCTATGTAGTCATTTTCACCCCTACTCAGCCTTATAATTGGGGACGGATTTCAAGCAAACTCATTCATCCTTTCTTCATTTCTTCTTTATAAACAATCTTGACACACCTCTATTCCTCATATAGCCCTTCCAAACATCCCACCAAAGGCCATTAAACACCCATACCCTCTTGGAGAAATCAAGATCAAACAACCAAGAACGAAGAAGATCATCATACTAGTTTAGTGAAATAATGAAGTTTATTGTTGAATCAAGCTATGTTATGAACCACTTAGCCATGAGAGGCTAAATCTCTCATGACTACTCGGTGATGTTATGATAATGAATAAGTGTTTGGTATGATCGTGATCTTTTTAATCTCAAGCTTATGTTGCAATCATGTTATATCCTATCTTATTGGTTTTTGCTTATCAACTTAGATTATATAATCATATCGGTATAGGTCGAAAGACCTATTATGATCTATGTGGTTTTAAAGATTTGTCTATAATCTTTATCGTCTGTGTCGAGAAATCCACTTTCGTAAATTGGTAAACAAAATAAGCTTTGATATAATAAGTAGCTAAACTATTTGAGTGACACATTTGGTCTAGTCTACTAAATATAAGTCTTGAGTTAATCAAGTTAGTTTGTGAAAACGTTTTCTGACGAGAAACCTTTTTTATAAGTTAAATGTTCCATCTTCGAGGCCTTAATCATTTCCAACACTTATGAATTATTTTAAACTATCCAAGTAGTCATCTTTATTATCACTAGTAAAAGTTATTTACAATAATTGTTAAGTCTATTTTTCTGATTATTTAGAATTTCTACCAAAATCCCTGGTGGACGACTGGTCTTACTAAAAGATTATTACTATCATAGTGGGTTATACTTTTTACACGTGTGTTCCTATAATACAAAATAATAGATTTACCTAGTCATTATTAAATTTTTAAGCTTTTGAAACACCATCAAGTTTTTGGCGTGTTTATTTGTAGTCAATCTGCGAAAAATTACTTTAATCCCATCTTTTTCAAAAAAATCACGTACGTTTCTGGAAAACTAACCCAAACTTATGTCTCCCTTTAGATGCATTACACGTGTGACTTCCAATTTTAAAAATTGGGTTGTAACCTTTACCCGAAACTGAATGCACTTATGAATCGAAGACATCGTCGACGAAAACAGAAGGAGTTCACAATCGTCAAGAAACGATCAACCTCAATACCCATACTTGTCTATCCGCCATTTCTTAACATTAATTTCTTTCCATACTTTTTTGATATTCTTTGAAATTCTAAGATACACTGGATGATGAACCCATGTGGGCTCTATTCGACCGTGTTTTCGTTGAATACTGGTTCCATTATCACTTTTCCTGAAAACGCAAACAGATTTGCATATTAAAGGTACAACCATTTGACTCTCGTCAAAAGGAAACAAATTTGACTGGCAGAACAAAGCTGATCCTCATAATATCACATTCATGATTCCCTCGAAATTGCGATATGTTTAAGTATAGAGACACCGAGTATGAGAGCTGGTCCGCTGATGTTGATTTCCCCCTGATCAATCAAGGAGAAGCAAAAACATGGCTGGATGAACTCAACGAAGGAACTATCGAAATGTGGGATGAACTTCGAACTGCTTTCATTAGCCGATTCTTTCCCCCAACACTTTTTGACTGACTCCTCAGAGAAATCCATGCCGTTTCTCAACATGAAAACGAACTCTCTTAACCGTTGTTTGATTAGTATGAAGGAAATGCTTCAAAACTGCCTTCATGGTCATTGATATGAGTAAAACACATATCCTGTTTTATAATCAATATAATTAAGCCACTATTTGGACCAAAAATTGTGCCTTATATGCTTGTATATTGCTTGTTTTTGCTTTGTGATTGTTGTAGGTACGGATTATTTGCAAAAAATCTCAAGAAAATGGGTCAAACAGGTCAAACCGGACACAAGAACGGAATTGAGTGTTGCAAAAGCTGGGAGACTGCTATAAAGGTGTACAAAAAAGCTCTTGGTCAAACCTTGGACAACACCACAAAAAGGACAAACCAACAAAATACACCAACAAAAGCCTTATTGTTTAATATATTTCTATCAAAAGTCCTTATCACCAAAACTGTTAGCCCTTTATTAATAACAGGAATAACAGTCGTTAAAACACTTATAATCATTTAACCCTTAACCCTTTTATCCATAACTTAGCCCAAATAAAATCCGTCATCAGCCTAATTCTTTGCTGTTTAAATTTGCCCAGTCAACTTGTATCAAAAACCGGGTCAAACAAGTTATAAGAGATTAGGAGAGTGGGAAAAATGGTTTATGTTCACAATCCCCCTTCATTTCTTACCCTGCACAATAGTAAACCTTCCTTTTAAATGGTAACTAAACCTCTTCTAGAAGAAATACCCTATCACGTATGACACCAAGGAATGCCATGTTGGCGATCATGAGCTGTTTGATTGGTTATGATACGTGGACAACTTAGATCAATGGATTAAAGGCAGTTAGAAACCAAGGGTGGAGATTAGATGAGGGAGGAGCGTCCTGTGATGCTAGAAGGTTCTCTACATCAGTATAAATAGAAGAGTAGCTCACACAGATGAATCTATCTAGGAGTAGGATTAGCTTAGAGTAGCTTTAGGTTAGCTTTTAAATTTAGCTTATGTACTCTTCAATTTAAGTGTTTCATTTCTGTTTCAGTTAATGTAATCTCATTTTCATATTGTAATCAGTTTTTAATTCAATAAAAATTAAAGTTTTCTTGTGTTCACCATTGCAAATTCTGTTTTATCCTATTATGCAATTATTTACTTACTTCACGCAGTTTCAAAAGCTCTTCTTTACTTATTTCATAAGCTACAAGTTCACTCATAAGCTACTTAAAAGCTCTTTAATTCTCTTAATTAGTCTTATTCCTTTGGCTTATTATTGGATTGCTTAAATATTGGATGATTAAGCCAATTTATACTGTTATTGGCACTATAATTGCTTGTTTATCACAAGCCAGAGCTTGTAGAAGAAATAAGCTCTATTTTGAGCATTTGATCTCTGTTTAGCTGAGATCCAAGGTACAATTTACTCTTACTATAGTTAGCTTTAATACTGTCTTAACTTTTCAATCTGCTTATTTCTTTGTTGCTTAGCTTATCTCTGCTTATTATTGCTTATTTATCATGATTATTGCTTGGTTATGTTATTCTAGTGCTTAATTGTCATTTGTTTTAGTTGTGCTTTAAAGTGTCTCTTTTTGCTCATAAACTGCTTATTCAACTTTGCTTATTTTTAAGTGCTTTTCTCTGGTTAAAATTTGTTTAAAAGTGCTTATTATTGATTATTTGTCATTTGTCTTTAAGAACCTTAGCTTAAATCTGTCCATTTTAGCTTAAATTTTGTTTTAGAATTCCTAAAGGGGTGTTTGGGTCAGGGTTTCAAAACGGGTCAAACCAAGTTAAAAATGCTTACTAGTTTCTGAGTTAGTTTTAGCTAGTTCAAATTAAGTTTATTGGTCAGGAATTTAAGGTTTTTAATGGTTAAATATCAAAATTTAGGTTTGTAGAACCATGGGTTGAATCTGTGGTAAGTAGGTTAAATAAGCCCTCATTTTAGCCTTAGTTTTATTTAGTTATTTTAGGCATTCTGCCATCTTTTCAGCTTATTTCCCAGCTTAATTCTCATTTTCATATAAAAAGGTCTTAGTAGCAAAAAGTCTTTATTTTCATGTCCTATTTAGCCTTTATGCAATAAGAAACTAAAAAAATTAGTTTTCTAAAAGTTAGTCATGGGTTGTCCGAACCCAATGACTCTCCTTGTATAGCCAACGCCGCACAAAACACACACAACACAACTGCCATGGGGTCTTTTTCAGGTTTATGTCATGCACACTTTCATATTCTTATAGTTTTGTGTTTGCGTATATATGTCGTATTTGCTTATTTACTACTTATTTGTTTAGTACTTTTCGAAGTTTTATTTTTTCCTGCTGTATTCATAGTTTGATGTACTTTTCTGTATTTTTCCTAAACTTTATCATTAGTTTACTATTTAATCATTTAATTTTCCTTAAAATTGTTTAAAAAATAGAAAAATATATCAAAGAACCTATTTTCTTTTTTCTAAAATTTTCTTTTATCATTTTTTATCTAGAAAAAATAGAATTACTTTCGTAGGGTCATTTTTGCGAAAGTTCACTTTTTAAAGAACGGGTTTCGAGCCCGGTTCTCGTTTTCTTCGCGTTTTTAGCTTTAAACACCTCCGTTTTTGTTCTAGTTTTCTTTAAAACTAATTTTTATTCCAATTAGAGTCATGTAAAAAGAAAATTTTTATTTAGTTTAAATTTTAGAAATTCAGGTTTTTTGTCCATCGTTTAGTTACCGTTTTGTGTTTTTAGTTAAAGTTTGATTTCCGTTATTAGTTTTCATGCTTAATTGTTATCTTTTGCTTATTTAATTTGCTAAGGTAGATAATCAAAGCAATCTTTGTTTCCAATTCAAATCATTGTCCGAACAACAAACGTGGTTTCCGTTTCACAAATCGTTGGGGAATTACGACCCAGGAATCATACTCCCCGGTTAACATACGTATTATATTATATATATTTGTGAAGATTTTCCTTTTACCTTTATCCTCAAGGGTAATTTGGTAATTTTCTATCTTATTATATATTTTACTCTTACGTATATATAGATTCTAGCGAATCAGTCATAATCTTTCCAAAGGCAATATTATAAAAATCTTTTATCATGGTCTCAGCGAAATAACCTAAGAAGTTCTAAATTCCACAGCTGGTGGTATTTTCCTTTATAAAACACCAAAATTCACGCTTATCAGCTCCTCGAAGATAAAGTTCTACTCAAGCTCGATTGGGCTAAAAATCAAAAAAAACCCAAAATCATCTCTTAATAAAATCGTTGCTTTCGCCAGTTGAGGTAATAGTATTTCCGATACCTAACAAAAATTATAGCCCAAATGGATGCCATGATCGTAAAAATGGATGCTCAGTACAAAGAACTCCAATCTCGAGCTAAACAACTAACACCCGATCTTGACGATGATGACATGCCCATGTCCCGTGAAGAAGAAGCTAAATTCATGAAAACTTTCCATAAGACTCGTTTTTACAATGATTACCGTGACCAAGACTCAAATCGTGATAATTGGCGTTCAAGCGGACGAAATGATTACAACCAAGACAACTACCGATCCAATACCGATGATGAACCTTACGATCTTCAAAAAACAATTCAACGATTTCATGAAATCTCAACAATCAACAAACTCTTTGTCAAAGACACATTCATGGACCTCAAAACTCAACTCGAGACAGTAGCCAAAAATATCAAGCTTTAATCCAAAATCTCAAAACTAAGTTCGACAGACTCGCTGATAAGTAATCTGGTCGACCTTCTAGATCTCTCCCAAGCAACACTCAACCCAAACCCTGACATGGCCCCGACATTGTTACTAAGTCCTTTATAGCAAATCTAAGCTTACCAAACCACTGCAGCTCGTATATGAGCATGTGAATGTCATATTCACAAGAAGTGGTAAATCCTATAATCCACCAGATAACCCGGACGATCAACAGAATAATTCCAAAAACCCTATCAACTTCGATAGCGATGACGAAGACGATGAACCTACACCACAACAAAAAACTCAACCCATAAAACCAGTCAAAGAAACACTATTACCCAAACCATACAAACCAAAGATCGCGTATCCTCAACGCCTTAGAAAAGAAAATGAGAGGCCAATACGGAAAATTTTCTTGACATGGTTTCGAGCCAGTCAGACATCAAGTCACCTCCTGTCGAAGTCTTAGCGAACTGCCTAACTATGGAAAATTTCAAGAGCTCATAAGAAACAAACATAAAATTGAAATTTTTTCTTTTGCAAAAGTTCAGCGATGATCCAAAATAAAGTCTCCACCAAACTTAGAGACTCGAAGTTTTTTTTATTCATGTAACTATATAAACTTCTCCTACAATGCTTTAGGCCCGACTTAGGTGCTAGCATTAACCTTATGCCATATTCCTTATATGCAAAATTATCTCTCGAAACTCTTAAACCTATCAAAATGAGCGTAAGATTAGACGACAGAATCATTCCAATACCCTATTGGAATAGCTAAAAATATGCTAGTCGAAGTTGGAAATTTACTTTTTTTCTGCCGATTTCGGTTTTCTTGAAATGGAAGTAGGACACAAAGTTCCTCTCATTTTGGGGACGACTTTTTCTTCACACTACATATGCAGTTTTTCTGAGTTAATAGAAACAAAACTAAATCTTTTAGAGTTGGAGAACTGGAACGATATGATCTTTAATATTGATTCTGCGATGAAACACTCTTACTCAAACGACGATACATGTTTTAGTATCGATGTTATCGGTGAAATCTTTGAAGAAGATTTTGACGCTCTTTTAGACGAAGGAAGCAAAATACTCCATTCCATCAAAGGAACCCTTCTCAAAGAAGAAATCTTTTCTAAATTCGGATGATTCATCGGCAATGTCCTGCCGATGAAATTTTGAATCTGAATTGATATCCAAAGAACCACATTCGAGAATATCACCATCAACAAGGTTATTAAAATCAAAACAAATATCTCGAAGAACTCATTAGGCATCTTTAATTAAAACCTCTTCCTGATATACTTAGGTATATGTTAGTATTAGAAGAGCCATCTTTTCTCCCTAGTGATATATCATCTAACTCTCTGCTCAAAACAAAGCAAACTTATATTGTACCACCCCCCCCCCCCCCCCCCCATCCTCTCTAAAAACATAAGGATGCTGTTGAATTAGAAAATGACAGACATCCTGGTAGTCTGTCCATTTCATTCTAAAACACACAAGATACACTTCTGCGATGACAAGAATCCATTTGTCCAAAAATAAAGAAGGCTAAATCTAAATATTCTAAGAAGTTGTTGAGAATGATATCGTGAGAAAACTCTTGGATACCAGTATTATCTAACCCGATTGCCGATAAGTCTTGGGTTAGTCATATTCATGCTTGACCTGTAACTAAAGAAAGGTGGTATTACAGTTGTCACAAACGAAAATGATGAACTTGTTCCAACAAGAACCGTTACGGGTTGGCGAGTATGCATCGATTATCATAAACTCAATGAAGCAACCGCAAAAGATCATTTTCCTTTGCCATTTATGGATCAAATGTTAGAAAGACTCATAGGAAATAAATATTTTAGTTTCCTCGATGGTTTTTCTGGATATTTTCAAATTCCTATCGGTCCTATGGACCAAGAAAAAACAACATTCACATGTCCTTTCGAAACATACGCTTATAGGCGAATGCCTTTCGGGCTATGTAATGCTCCAACGACATTCCAAAGGTGCATGTTGGAAATCTTTCACGACATGATCAAATAATTCGTCGCTGTATTCAGGTACGGTGTTATTGTCTTGGAAACTCTTTCGACAAATGCCTAAACAACCTCGATAAAATGCTCCAACGTTGTAAAGAGGCTTATCTTGTCCTTAATTGGAGAAATGTCACTTCATGGTCAAAGAAGGAATTGTGCTTGGACACAAAGTGTCTAGCGCAGGACTTGAAGTCGACAAAGCAAAAATCGACGTAATCTCAAAACTTCCGCCCCTACTAATATCAAAGGTGTTAGAAGCTTTCTGGGGCATGCCGGTTTTTACCGAAGATTCATAAAAGATTACTCGAAAATTGCTCGTCCTCTAACTAAACTGCTTGAAAAAGATACTCCATTCGAATTCAAAGATGAATGTCAAAAAGAATTTGAATCATGGAAAGAGAAACTCACATGTGCTCCTGTGATCGTAAGCCCAAACTAGAATCTTCTATTTAAACTTATGTGCGATGAAAGTGATTTTGAAGTTGGAGCTGTCTTAGGTCAAAAAGATGGTACAAACTTTCACCCGATTACTTCGCTAGCAAAACTCTTAATCCGATCAACATAAATACACCGTAACCGAAAAAGAACTTATGGCTGTAGTTTTTGCATTCGATAAATTCAGATCCTATCTTATTCTATCAAAAACTATTGTTCACACCAATCATTCAGCTCTAAAGCATTTATTCAAGAAACAAGATGCTAAACCACGTCTTATTCGATGGATTTTACTCTTACAAGAATTTGACATAGAAATCAAGGATAGAAAAGGAACAGAAAGTGTCGCAGCCGACCACTTATCCCGGATTGAAAACGATGAGTCAAGTGATGTTGATGACAACTTTACTAGAGAGACCCTTATGGAAATTAACACCAAAGATGAACCATGGTTCACAGATTTTGCAAACTATTTGGTAGCTGATATTATACCAAAAGGGATGACGTATCAACAAAAGAACAAATTCTTCCCTGACCTCAAACACCACTTTTAGGAAGAACCCTACCTCTTCAAAGTATCATCTGACAGAATGATCAGACGCTGTGTATCTGGACCAGAAACTTGAACAATCATAGATCAATGTCACCATGGACTAAACCGGTGGACATTATGGACCAAATGTAACCGCTAAAAAGGTCCTAGATTCAGGTTTTACTAGCCAACAATCATAAAGGAAGCTCATACTCTAGTTCAACTTTGCGAAGCATGCCAAAAGACATGAAATATATCAAAACATAATGAGATGCCCTTAAACAACATTCAAGTATGTGAAATTTTTGACATATGGGGTATTGATTTTATGGGACCATTCCCAAAATCACATAAGTTTGAATACATTCTTGTCACTGTTGATTACGTATCTAAATGGGCCGAAGCTCAAGCTTTACCAACCAATGATGCCCGAGTCATTGTCACTTTCTTTAAAGAAAACTTTTCTGCAATGTTCAGAACGCCCAAAGCTCTTTATCAGCGGACGATGGTTACTCATCTGCAACATAATAATGGAAAAGGGACTATGAAACGATCTGGATTTAACCACCGTTTCTCTACATCATATCACCCTCAAACTAGTGGTCAAGTGAACACGAACAAAGTTTCTTAAAAGAATTATTGAAATGTACTGTTAAGGACTATCTATGCTATTTGGTCAAGAAATATCTTGATTGACGCTCTGCCCCCCACCACCTCTATCCCTCCTTTAAAATTATCACCATCTTTGAGGCTTTTCGTTATGCTTACATAAACACCAACCGGTAGCCCACATCCTACAAACTCAATATATGGAAAGAACTACCACTTACATTTGAATTGAACACCGTGCATACTGGGCCTTGAAGAATTGTAATCCATATCTTATTGCTGCTGGTGAAAAACGAATGTTCCAGTTCCACAAATTAGATGAACTTAGACATCAAGCCTATGAAAACTCTCAATTATACAAAGCAAGAACCAAGGTCTGGCATGATAGAAAAACTCCGAATGAGAAAAGAATTCAAAACCATGGAAAAAGGTTCTGCTCTTTTCACTCAAAGTATAAATTCAAATAAGCCCGAACTCATGATCCGTTGGCTAGGACCTACGTAGTAAAATCATCAATTATATCCATGTCGAGTATGTTGGAAACCTTATGGAAAAGATGTGGAAAACATTTATTGTTAATGGCCATCGACTCAAACTATATCATGAAGAAGTAAGAAGATTATAATGACCAAAGGGAAGCAGTTACTCCCTTCTTTCCTAAAGAATGACTCACCAAGTTCGAGTCTAGCTAAAGAATCTCTTAAAAAATTAAGTGCTTCTCAAGAGGCAACCCGTGCTTCACTTAAGTGTGGAGGAGTCCCTCCTCTATTCTTTCGTTCATATCCTTTGTTTATTTTCTAAAAAAAACAACAACAACAAAAATATTTTATTTTTGTGTGATTTTGTATTTACTTTTATGCAGGTAATATAGCTTAAAGATTTGGAAAATTATGAAGTCTGCTCAATGATAGCTCTCTCGCAGTTACATTTCTCTATGCCCCAGGAAGTACCGTTTTTCTTAATTTTCCCTATTTTATCTCTATTACCAGTTATCACATTAAGAGCAATGTTCAACTTAAGTGTGGAGGGGACCCAATAGGAAAAAAATAATCATATCCCTCCATGTTTGCCCTGCCAAAATTTTTGCCAACTGATGCTTTCAAAAACAAAAAATCTCAAAATTAATATATATATGCTTTCAAAATTAAAAAATGCTCTTAGTAAGGCAAATTCAACCGGATTGACACTATAGCTAGCACAACCTAGTCCACTAAATTGTGAGAATTATTAAGCCTTTAAAATATCCGGGTACCCACTTTTGGTACCCAGGATAATTAATGCCTTTAGCTTGTTCGAGTTAAGGAATGAGCAATCATATGTATCTATCCATCGTTATGGATGTGTATATGTGGTTTTGTCGCCTTTTCTGGAGCAATAGTATTGGTTGGATAATATGATTGAGTGTGCGGGTAATTTAGAGCTATGAAACTTGTGCTTGATCATCATTTTACTTAGACCGAATCCATATTTAGATACATTATGTTTGAATCTCCGCAAGTCTTTGTTCTTTGCAAGTTGCTCCCTTTAGCGCTAAAGTTGCAAAATACCTAAGTAAAGAATGTTAAGTTAAAGAAATGATGAAGTCTTGTGCCAAGCTTAGTTACAATTATCCTATTGGTAAAAAATAGAAGGAATATATATATATATATAGATATATATATATATATATATATATTTATATATTTTATATATAAGTTGTATATTTTTTATATAGTAGTTCAAAAGATAAAGGCTTTCAGTTCTGGCACATGAAGATTAGTAGATGCTCCGTTTTAGTATCCAAGTTTCGCCATGTCTCGGTCAGGTGTTAGATGTCTTGTACAAGCCTGTTCGTTGTTGTTAGATTATGTCTGAGCAAATTGAGTGTCCCTCCACCAAAATATATAAACCCTGTCTGAGTAGGCGAGTGAATTTTAAATAAAAACATTCCCTATGTGGAGGTCTAGTTATATGTCAATGCCTGAAAAGTAATCTAAACTTGTAAAACACTTGTAAAATCCAAATTTTCTCCACGTCACGATAAATGATTTTATTTTCTCGCTTTGATTGCTTGAGGGCAAGCAACAGCTAAGTGTGGAGGGATTTGATAACGCCCAAATTATACATGTTTTTGGTGGCGTTATTTGCATATATTTAATCATTTCTCATGAACTTTTGATACTTAATAGCATGAATTGCTTGCAGGTTCACTTGAAGATATTCCAAGCTCAAACACAACAAAGATCGAGTATTTATATGCTAAAGAAAACAATATACAAAGGAAATATAAAGTTCAAGCTCTAGAGTGCAAATGTGCGCCACACTTACCAATTGTGCGCCACACTTATCCTCAAGACATGAAATAAAGACTTAGTCAAAATTCAGTGTTAAACTTACTAAAGTATGCCGCATTATCTAATTTTGTGTGCCGACTTCCCCATATGACTACCCGAAGATAAATGTAGACTTTAATGCTATGAAATTAATTCCACAGTAGCCGCACATATTCTCTTGTGCGCCCGGACTTCTTTACTAAACTTTTATTCCCTCGCATTTTTCACCATGTACGCTACACAAATATCTTCGTGCGCCACACTTTCACCCCTCACACAACCAATAAATAGGGGACGGATTTCTAGCAAATTCATTCATCCTTTCTTCATTTGTTCTTATAACAATCTCACACACACCTCTTCCCTCATAAGCCCTTTCCAAACATCCACCAAGCATAAAACACCATACCCTCTTGGAGAAATCAAGATCAAACAACCAAGAACGAAGAAGATCATCATACTAGTTTAGTGAAATAATGAAGTTTATTGTTGAATCAAGCTATGTTAGAATAACTACTTAGCCATGAGAGGCTAAATCTCTCATGACTACTCGGTGATGTTATGATAATGAATAAGTGTTTGGTATGATCGTGATCTCTTTAATCTCAAGCTTATGTTGCAATCTTGTTATATCCTATCTTATCGGTTTTTGCTTATCAACTTAGATTATATAAGCATATCGGTATAGGTTGAAAGACCACATATGAATATATGTGGTTTTTAAAGATTGGTTTATTATCTTTATAGTCTGTGTCGAGAAATACACTTTGTTTAATTGGTAAACAAAATATGCTTCGATATAATAAGTAGCTAAACTATTTGAGGGTACATTTGGTCTAATCTACCAATATAGTCTTGAGTTATCAAGTTATATTTGTGAAAAAAGTTTTTCTGTCGAGGAAACCTTTTTTATAAGTTAAATGTTCCATCTTCAAGGTCTTAATCATTTCCAACACTTATGAATTATTTTCAACTATCCGAGTAGTCATCTTTATTATCACTAGTAAAAAGTTATTTACAAAATAGTTAAAGTCTATTTTTCTGATTATTAGAATACTACTCAAATCCATGTGGACGACTTGGTCTTACCTAAAAAGATTATACTACATACGTGGGTTATACTTTTACCCGTGTGTTTCCCTATAATAAAAATGTATTCAGTCATTATAAATTTTAAAGCGTTGACACACATACAATTGCTATCAACGTTTGATGTTAGTTCAACACCTAGGAAATATGACAATCATAGAAACTAAAGTGGGTGTTAGAAATAAGTTAGACGAGAACGGTATTGTTTCTCGAATAAGGCTAGGTTTGTTGCTCAAGGCTATAATCATCAAGAAGGCATCGAATTATGATGTAAACTTTTTGCCTAGTTGCTAGACTTGAGTCAAATTAAGATACTATTGTTATGCTTGTGCTTTGATTTTAATCCTATTCTAAATGGATGTATAAAAGTGCATTCTGAACGGTTTTATCAATGGAGGAGGGTATACGTGGCTCACAACCTCCAGATTCATTGACTTTGAAAAACAGGATCATGTTTATTAAACTAAAGAAAAGCTTTATATGGTCTTTAAACAAGCACCCAAAGCTTGGTATGATAGATTAAAAGCTTTTCTTATTAAACATGAATATAAAATGGGAATGGTAGATAACACTCTTTTTATAGAAGAAAAGTTTAAACTCATTCATGGTTTAAATATATGTCGAGACTTATATTCGGTTCGACTTGTCAAGCATGTGTGTGAATCTTGCAGAAAATCATGCATGACGAGTTTGAGATGAGCATGATGGGTGAACTTAACTTCTTCCCTAGAATACAAATAAAACAAATGAAAGATGGTATTTTCTTTAATCAATGTTCAAATATATGTCGATGACATTATATTCGGTTCGACTTGTCAAGACATGTGTGATGAATTTGTCAAAATCATGCATGACGAGTTTGAGATGAGCATGATGGGTAAACTTAACTTCTTCCTTAGACTAAGTGTGAGTCGGTAGATAGTACCAAGTATCGAGGCATGATAGGTAGTTTATTATACCTAACGGTAAGTAGGCCCGATATCATGTTTAGTGTCTGACTTTGTGCCCGCTTCCAAGAGGCTCCCAAAACCTCTCACCTTGAAGCGGTTAAGCGTATCTTCCGATACATTAAAGGCACTACGCACTTAGGATTACGGTATCCTAAGGGGGCCGGCATAAAAACTGTAGTATATGCCGACTCTGATCATGCGGGAGATTATGCGGATCGAAAGAGCAATAGCGGTATTTTTACGTTTGTGGGATGTTGTTTGACATCTTGGTTCTTGAAGAAACAAACCGCTCTTGCTATATCCACTACCGAAGCCGAATACGTAAGCTCCGGAAAGGCATGTCAACAAGCACTATGGATGAAACAAGCTCTTATCGACTATGACGTTCGACTCGATGATGTCCCGATCATGTATGACAATAAACGCGCGATTGACCTTAGCAAAAACCCGGTGCAACATTCTTGAACCAAACACATCAAAATTCGTCACCACTTTCTTTGTGATAATGTCCAGAAAGGACATATCTCAATCGAAAAAGTGTCGTCCGTCGACAACATCGCCGACATTTTTACAAAACCCCTTAAACGTGAATCGTTTAACTATCTACATCTTGGTTTAGGAATGATGGAACACATTTCATAAATCACATTCGTCCGCTTCTTATTCTTCTGCCTCAATTCTAGTCTGTGTTCTATTCCGTGTCGTAATACTTCATCTGAAGTACCTTAAGCATTTTTAATTAGCGAAATGCAAATTAAAATGTCACTCCTCTTTGAATTTTTTTCTATCAAAACTAAGTCCAAAATGCCTCGCTGAGGGCGTCCCCTAATATATTTGGGACCGCCTGATAAATATGGGACCGCCAACAGCAAGCACCATATTTTACACTTAGTCAAAAAAAATTCCAAAAACAAAACCAAACACACCCCTTCTTCTCTGCAAGCGACGAACACGACTAAAACTACCCAAAAACTCAAAATCACCCATTAAAACACTAATTGAAGATAAAATCAACACCTACAATCATTCATAACATCATCAACATCATCAATTGTAAGTCATTTCATCTATTTTCTTTCAATTTGAGTCTAGGGTTCATGATGAACACAAAAATTGAAATTGGGGATTTTTCATTTTTCTTTCAATTTTGTACAATTAAGACTACTAGGATACAATGTATAACTAATATGCTTCCCGTAGACATAGGATTTGCATACATTTGTGAGTTTGTCAAAAATTGATTTCGAACCAAAAACCCCAATTTTATTTTCAAATCACTCACGTTAGGAACATAATAAAATTGTTGTTATGCATTGTTAATACAACTCAAAAACGTTTTCAAACACATGCATAATGATCTCATGAACAAATTTCGAGATACATAATTCATATGTATTTTTTGACTTGTTTGGATGAGCAAAATCAAATTAAGGAGCATTTGGATTAACTCTTAAGATTTTAATTTTTAGGTCGAGTTAATCGTTACTCCACATTTGTTACATCTAGGCACACACTAGGCACGAACTCAAAATATCAACACATAAGTAAGATATTAAAATATGACTTTGATTGTTTTATTTTAGGTAACAATGCCTCAAATTACCGCACTAGATCATCAAAAGACCCGAAACTACATTCCATTCATATCAAATGAATTTAATCAACCCTTACAAAACACAATTGCAAGTCTAGAAAAACGATACTTTCATGAGGGTAGGGTTGTGAGTCAAAATTTTAAAAACATGAGTCATATCCGTGCTAAGTTTGAATCAATTGATTTTGATTGTCTGTTGAACATAAACGAACAAATTGTTCCTCGTTTGGTTCTCAAGTTATATAGTTAACTTACGTTCGACTAAAACTCCACGGGTCATTTTGTGGTCAACTTTATTATACAAAGTAAGTCATTCTCTCTCACTCTTGAGGAATTCGGTCAAATCTTAAAAATACCATTCAAAGGTCAAGTTTCACACACCGACATGTGGTCACTTGACTACTTGTCAATAAGTGTTCCAAGTAAAGGTCGTTATAAAACCACTCCTCCGTCTCTAAGTGTCGTCAAGTCTTTCATTCAAATTCTTCGACAAGGTTAAGTCACTCGTACTAAAAACAATAAAACCATTGTCATTGACAAAAACAAAATCTTAACTCGCGAAATTCAACCTCGTATGAAACCATGGGTTGATATCATTCATGAAAATGCCATTTGTCTAGGAGGTCATAAGGATCATGTCTCTGCGTGTCTTTGTCATATGCTTTATTGCATTGAAACCTCTACTCGATACAATCTAGCTTTCTTCATTCTCAAAAGAATGGAAAAGACTCGAAGCAAACCTAAGGAACTCTTACCTTATGGAATACTTTTGACTAGATTGTTCAAACATGTTGTGTCCATCTTTCCTGAGCTAGCAATTGATCACTACATCTCACATGATCGTGTTATGCATCCCTTCGCTCCTCATTATGAGCGAAATACGCGATCGGATCGTGGCATGAAAAGACCTTGTGAATCAAATGCTAGCTCCTCTTCCACCACTTTAAATCATCCATCCTCATCTCATCCGTTAGACGATACCCTTGATGAAAATGATGATGAATCATTTCATTCCAATTCTTCATCTCCGTCCTAAAACATCTCCTCTTCATCTAATGTTGTCTCTAGAGTCCGTCAAAACCCTCCTCATGAAAGTCATAACTTGAACACCTATCTATCCGAAACTATAAATCTTCAAACTCAACAACGAGATGCTCACCGGGAAGGGTTAAGGTCAATTGGACAAGCTCTCAAGAACATGATGGGTGGAAAACGAAAGTGAACATGTTGGCATAACTATTAGAGAATATTACTATTATTTCTCTTATTTAATACATTATATTTTTAATATATTATTAGGACAAGGAATGGCAAATGACAATTACATTTGACTTGGATGATTCTTTTCATTTTATTATCATATCAACGCTTTATGATTAGCAACTTTTATGTATGTGACATGCGAACAATGCTAATACTTGACAATTAATTTGTATGCTAGTTTAGGATTACATATTATTGCTAGAATTTGTTGATTCTTGAATTTGGTAGATGCCGAAAACACTGGACTTAAGAAAAGGAAAAACTGGAAATTTTCATTTTTCCAGAAAACGGCCCCCTTAAATACATGGCTGCCTACCAATATATTTGGGACCTCGTGATGATATGGGACCGCCGCCAGGGGGAAGGAAAATTTTGAGTTTGCCTCTTTTTCTGTATCTTTGACCCTCCTACCTACATCCTCAAGCTGTTATTTCCCTGTTTAGCTAAACTATCTTTGGCATCCTCTTCTATCCAAGCCATGCTTTGCCATGTTATACTATTCTTTCCATTATTTAAATCATCCAATTCTCATATTTCACCACCACCTTCATCTTCTTCATCCACCTTTCCTTCATTATCAATGTCTTGCTCAAATTACCATTCCAACTTCTCTAGAAAACTAAGAATGTCCGTAAGACAAGTATGGAAACGCAAAACATCCACTCCAAAATCATTACCTTCTTACCAAAAAGACTTACCTCCACTTCCTCCAAGAGTCTATTTACAATCTCCTTCACTGCCATCATACAATCCCTTAAGAGATCAAATGATCAACCAACTTCACAACATTTCCACCATTCTTGATTCACAGACTAACCCATCCAATGACTACATTCATGCACCACCTTTACCACCATCGCAACCAATTCATCCTCCTTCTCATGCTCAAGTTGAATTTCACTCAAGTTTTTGTCATTGTTGCAAGTTTTTTAGACACCAATTCCAATCCTTGAGAAATGAAATCAACTTCATTCACTTTCTTCCCATCCCATACTTTAATTAATCATTCTCATATGATTAATCTACCTAAATAATCGACCATCTATCTTTTGATTATGGCATCTTCTACATTTCAAGAATCCGCTAGTGTTGATCTATGCCTTATTATTTCTTTATTTCATGATTATCTACTTTATATTGTAATGATTCATACAAATATAGTATGAATTTATCTCTTCTCGTATTATGTCTTTAGCTATATATTATGAATGTACTTCTTGCATTTTCTATTGTATGAGTTTCTTAATTGTTGAATGAAACTCCCTTTTGGGTGACTTGAATCCAATGTGTTATTTAAAGATATTTGTCTTGCACTTGTACCTCTAACTTTGTTTTATAGCAAACAATTCTCGTAAGATCGATCCATTGGTGCCTCAAACAAGGGGGAGCATACATCAAGGGGAAGTCTTGATATCGTTGATTTCTTTCTTCCTACAACCACTCGACGATCATCCTTTTTGAATTCGACAAAAAGAGGAGAAATGGAACAAAACTCATTAATAATGTGTAACTATTAATTTTATACAAAATGAGTTTATATTTTGTCATCATCAGAAAGGGGGAGATTGTTAATACAAATAATGTCTAAAAATGTTATATATATTTTTTGACCTCTCAATGTTTTGATAATAACAAAATGTAAAAACATTTATACGATCAAATTTAAACGATTTACAAATATTTAATCGTAAAATTCCATTTCTAAATTAGTAATCAACTTAAGTAACGAGACAAACAAATCATTAAGCTAGATTCTGATCAAGAAAATATATTTCTCTCTTTATCCATTACAAAGAATTTCACAAAATTAATTTATACTAAAAAATTTATCTAATTAAAAGAAAATTTTATTAAAAACATAAAATTTAAAATTCAAATTTTCCCCTCAAAATGGAAGGTTCCGTACCAGATACAACATTCTCCACAAAAAGACAAAAAAGGGAGCGTAGTCTACTGGGCGGGCCCCTTATACATCTGGGACCGCCGGGACCGCCCCCAGTGACCGTTGGATTTTCCTGCCTATAATTACTGCTCCATTCCTTGCAGAAAATCAGACCTCTTTGCACAAAATTTTCAGATAACTTTCTCTCTCTAAAAATATTCTTTCTCTCTCTAAATCTCTTGATCACTAACGTTCTTAGATCTTGTTTCAAGTGATCTAATCTCTTCTTCTCATCTCTTCCCTCTCATTCAAGTGCAAGAGAAGAACATTCATATTCGTCAAAGAAACGAATATTTATTTAGAGATAACTCCTCTTTTCTTCTAAGTACCAAATCTCTATTGTAGTTATCTTGTGTATTTGTGTGATTCGGATTGTGTGCAAATCCGATAGTGTAGATCTAGTGATTGTGTATTGATTGTGAAGTGGTAGAATGGTTCTAGCTAAGATTAGGAATCAACATTTAGCTTAGTGTCGGAAAATAACGTAAGCGACGTGTAAACAGTTTTCTCCGCCTAATGGGTGCTTGTTGACATAGTGAAATCTTGAGTTGGATACTCGGGGAGTAGAGTAGGGCGAAGAGGTGCTTCATAGTCGAACCACTATAAAATCTTGGCGTCTTGGTTTGATTGTTCCTTTCCTTACCTCTTCATATTATTGTCATTGTTATTTAGCTTTAGTTTAGATTGTTATATTGTTTGTTCATATTGTGAATTGATTAAACATACAACTCGAATCTAAATATTTTGAAAGCTAACTTTTAAAATGAAAAACGAACATGTAAACTATTCAACCCCTTCTTCTAGTTTCCACAGATTACATATTGCTTGATTTAATAGATGTCTTATATTTAGTCATCTTACATGTGTAGTTGTCACATGTGATATTTAACGTGTTTGGTTTTTCAAAAGCCAAGAGATGTGCTTATTTGTGACAATGACAAATATATTATATTGAGTGTGTTTTAAGAATTCTCCATTTTATGTTATGTGAAATGAATCTCATCAATATTATTTATCTTAATTGAGTTTGTGATTCTTTAATGATAAATAATTGAAAAGAGACATATTTTATTTTTTAATCAAATATGCTTTTCTAAAATTATTATTCTTATTAATGTTGTATATTATAATTAAATAAATATTTGAATAAATGTATTTTTACTTGTTTATGCATTGACACATATTTTGATAGGTTATTTTTTAATTCTAATAATTTTTTTTCAAATTATATGTAGTGTATTTTCTTGTAACACAACCATTTATGCTACGAAGAAAATAAAATGCATAGGATATATATTATCCTTTATCAATCATTTAATACGATAAGTCCATAAAATCATTAAACATAATGTTTCCCAAACATCATGTTATCCTAGGTGAATAAACAAGAATATTATTCTTATTTGAGAATTTAGTTAAAAGTGAATTTTAGCTTTGAGTTGTGCTTTTATGTTGTATGAGCAAAGTTTACATATGTTGTTAGTTTGCTCGTGTTTGGTTTTTCGGAAATGACACATTTACCAATTGCATTGCAATGTAAATTGCTTGAATATTTCGGACGAAACATCCAAGTCGTCAATCCTAATTCATTGTGTATTTTATGCATGTATTAAACATATTAGTATAATATTTGGAACACAACCATTGGACAAGTAGACTCAATATGGCATCATCAACACAAGTGTGAGTTATGATCCGATGCATATTCTTTTCATCTAGAAAAGGATGTAATTATTTTCATATCAATCAAGTGTGATTGAGTTATGTAGATCCAAGATGATATCTTTTGTTATATTTTGATATAATCTTGAAACTAAACAAATAAGAATCCGATTTCATGTCCATACACGAAAACTTGTCAATTAGATTCAATAAAGATATCAATCATAATTTGAATAATGAATTGATATATTCTCGAAATCTTTCTTGACCCTCACGAACACTCATTTAAAAGAAAATAAATAAATATTTAAATAGTGTGTTCCATTAATCCCAAGATTAGTTGTAAGGTGAGGTTGATGAATAATGATAAGTTAATTTCTTATTCCAAGATTGTCGTAAATTTAAAAACTATTTGTTGTTATGTATAATATGCATAGTTTTTGACATTTTATGAGTATATAAATGAGTTTTCTAACCATTTTTATACAACACACATCTTTTGTAAAATACTATATGTTTAAAAAAAATATAATTATGTGTGTATGTTAGAACCATGCAAGCACAAGCATTTTCTTTTTCTTAGTTACTAATGTATTAATACAATCTTTTCTTTTGTTTAACCAACCCAAGGTCAAACAAAGCAAGTTGTTGAAAATATTTAAACGTGTTGTTGAAAATAGATTATTAGATTACTAGTTTTAACACATTTAATAATATACTTGACAAGTTATTGAACTCGTATTCCTAAGTATATTCCCATACTCGAAAAGATTTACAAGATGTTTATGTAACATTTGTAAATTAAATTATCTATGCCTATATGTAATGCAAGAACAATTTTGCAATCTTAATGCAAGAAATCTAGCATAAGTTCTAGTTATGCATAATCCAAAAACTAGCTACAAACAAATAATATACATGGCACATGTGCTTAGACATTCAATTAGCTTAATTACAAATAGCAACGATCATTTAATAATTTCTACTAACAAACTTAAGACATAAAGAAATGCACATAATCATATAGCATAACACATAAAATGCTTGTCGTCGTTTTGTGTATTAGATACAACAATGTATACATAGCTCGGTTTTATTTAAAAACAAATTAGTTTCCTCCCCATTTCAAAAATTAACCAATTTTAATATTTTTGAAAGGTTAATTACACCATTTTTCAAAGATATACCGACTAGAAATGTCCGACTCAAAAGGAAAAGATAAAATATAAGTATTACGTTAAAACGAGACTTAACGTTTTAGACAATAAGTAGTATTTTGCCTTTCTGACTAACTTAAGTTTGAAATAAATACTTAGAAGTATTTCTATATGAAAGTAGACTTAATTATCTTCGAAATGGCGGGTGGCACGACTTCTACGGACTTACGGTTGATTTTATATGAATTTTCAAAGTTTTTGAAAAACTGCCGAATCAGACAGGTGGTCCCCTTAAATATAAGGGGTCCGGACAGGAATTAAGGGGGCCGACCATACACTTTAAGGCGGACGGCCATCTGACACTCAGATTTGCAATTTTTTGTACAAAATTGTTTACTGACTTTGCAAAAAGGTGTACAACTTTCTGAACTTGATACCGAACGTATAACACTTATTTTAAGCATCATTTTTTTACATCGAGCTAGTATAATTAGTGTATTTAACAAAACTAATACAAGTTAAGCAACAAAAAACATTTCATATTTAATCCCCCTTCATGGGTAATTTGATACATGGATCGTACTCAATTTTTAAAACCATTTGTTTTGAAAAATTAGAGCGACGTGGCTCCTAATACTAATTGTGGAAATTATAGAAGGGGTGAATATGTTTCCATTTAAAAACTTAAAATATTTCGTATCAAATTATCCATCAAGTTAGATGCAATATGATAAGTGTGAATAATACATCTATATCCACTAGAACATGTCATAGCAATATAAACACAATCATAATGTTAACTTCTATCCATGACACAATCATCATCCAAACAATAGAATCAACAATCAACACATATATAGATCTAATGCAAATATAAATGTAAGGCGATAAGGTAAATAAAGATGTAAAGCGAAAAGTAAAAGAAAGTGCAAACCGAACGCGATGATTTATAGTGGTTCGGTCACGAAGCACCTCTTCGCCCTAATCCACTCCCCGAGTACCCAACTCGAGAGTTACTTCACTAGTCAACAAGCTCCCTTTAGGCGGAAAAACCATACACAACTAAGCTTACACCGATTTCTGACACTAAGCCAAATGTCGAGTTTTAATCCTAGCTAGAACCAATCTATCACAACTTTTGTATTTTGAGGACTAAAATACTAACCACACTACTTCACAACACTTCACTTCACTTCACAACTTCACTTCACTTCACTACTAACCGCACAACTTCACTTCACTACTAACCACACAACTTCACTTCACTACTAACCACACAACTTCACTTCACTACTAACCGCACAACTTCACTTCACTACTAACCGCACAGCTTTACTTCACTACTAACCGCACAACTTCACTTCACAAAGACACCACCAAGATCACCACTATCTAACACGCCTTCCTATGATCTCCATGATCTAACACACCTTCCTATGATCACCACGATCTAACTATTACACACGATTACAAGAGATATGAATAAGTTACAACATACAACACCATCTAACATACAAGTGATCAAATGTAATCACTTCTATGTGACTCGATCTACTACATGAAAGATAAGAAACAAAGATAATCACTTTCATGTAGAGACATCCTATACATCACCACATACCCCTTGGTAATAGTGGAATTTATCTAGGAAGTAACCATGAATCAAGCCTAATGCTAGAAACATGTTAGAAGATCAAAGACATAAATTTTTGATGTGGATTGGTGTTTGGTCGTGGGTTTTATACAAGGAGGAGGGGGAAGGAATAGTGTGGTATTTATAGGGAAATCATTTCTTGAACAGGTCTCTTTTGTCCAATGGATAAAAGGGTGAATTGGATAATAGGATGCACCTTAATTCAAAATTTGAATTTACTAGTTTCCCTCTATTTTCTAGAAGTTTCTACAAGCTAATTCAAATTTTGAATTCACTAGTTTCCTTCCACTTTCTAGAAGTTTCTAGAAGCTTGATTGGGCCTTGTTGGGCCTTAATGGGCCGAACTCTATTGGGCCCCCAATGGACTTGTCCGTTTTTTTGACCCGATCCAATTAGCGAAGTCCATATTTGTAGGAGTACCGGGACGTCGAGAAGAGTTGATGAATGTTTATGTAGATGATTTATGTATACAAGTAACTTGCGTACTTTACGTAATGATTTACAAGTTACAAGTTTGTCATCACCAAAACACAAAGATAATGTATAGATTA
Organism: Tanacetum coccineum; assembly: GCA_026074375.1. Lineage (NCBI taxonomy): Eukaryota > Viridiplantae > Streptophyta > Magnoliopsida > Asterales > Asteraceae > Tanacetum > Tanacetum coccineum. The sequence continues at coordinate 10,453 of BQNB010012247.1, read as the reverse complement.
AATATCGCAACAAGACATTTTACAGTGTTGACTTAAGTTGACCAGTTTGACCCTTGACCATTTACTGACTGTTTGACTATAGGTTGAGCTTTGATTAGTCCGTTAACTATCTTAGTTGACTTTTTGACCATTGACCATAGTTGAAGTTCAATGTTTGTGCTTTAACTTGGGTTTAAACCTTTGAATCACAATCCGTAACACATTAAACCAACACATCAATAAACCAAACCATCTGATCAGTGATATATATGCTTTGAATATAAATTGTATTGGATAATTCTTAGTAGAATCATGGAACAAGAAAACATTCAACAAGCTGCTATTGATGAAGCTTTGGTTCTAATTACTGATCAAGTCAAGATAGGAACCAGCAACACGAGAATTGACATTCTCAAGCTGACTCCATGCTACAATGCATTCTTGATCACATCTGATGTTACTTAAATATACATGCAGCAGTTCTGGTATACTATTGCTAAGAAGAAAAAATCCTTATCCTACCAGTTTCAGCTAGCCAATCAGCAATTTGAAATTGGTGTTGAATTGTTTCGAGAAATTCTTCATATCTGTCCAAGAGTCCCAAACAAAGAGTTCGTTGAACCTCCTCCCTATGATGCACTAGTCTCTTTCATCAAGCAACTAGGTTACAAGGGCTCTCTGGACTTAATCTCCGAATTGTATGTTGACCATATGTATCAGCCATGGAGAATCTTCTCAACCATCATCAAGAAGTGCTTATTTGGGAAGGTTTATGGAATTGACAGACTCAGACAATCAAGAGTTTAGATCTTATGGGGCATGGTCTTTAAGAAGTGTTAGAATTAGTAGTGTGTTTTATTAGGCTCCTATTAGGTTTAGTTTAGGCCCGTTTAGATATTAGAGTTAGTAATAAGGGCCAAGCCCATTAGTTAACCTAGCTTAGCCTTAAAGCTAAGAAAGGATTATATATACCTCGTGTAATCTTTGTTATTTTATCAAGTTAATACAATGTAATCTTTTGGCTCATTATCGCTTCCCCAACTCTGTTTACATGGTATTAGAGCTTGGATAAATAAATCAAAATTAGGGTTTCGTTCTAATTAGCATTTTAGTTTTAATTTTGAAGAAGGTACCTTGTGATACCTAATCAGATTTGAGAGCACCCATGTGCCACCGCCTTTCCTTACGTGTCGGCATGTGAGTTCAGATCCAGATCTGGAGTTTTAGATCCAGATCTAGGGTTTTAGCTGGAGATATTTTTCAGATCCCTTATTGTTGTGATTCCGACCAAAACCTCGGTAATATCTTGTCAGGTCTGTCAAATCTTTTTGTTTCAATTTTATTGTAGTTATTTGGTTTTGGTTTTTGATTTGAAGGACGATATTGGTTGTTACTGTTAATTCTGAATTTCGTGGCTTATTTTTGGTTAATAGTTATGAGGGTTCTGATGATTTTGGTTATGAATAATTTTGAGGTTGGTATTGTTGCTGATTTCGGATTATGATTATGGATTTTTAATATTGAAGATTTAGTGTTTGATACGGTGAGATCGATTTTTGGTTAATGAGAGTTTTGAGTTTGGTCACCGGTGAGACCATTTGAGTTTTGGTTATATTCTTTCAAGTTTTTGGGACTCGAATTGAGTTTTGGTTAGTTGAGACCCAAATATGTGTGTTCTGGTTGCTTCGTTTATGGTTAGCCGAGACATGTCAAGACAGGTTGCTTCGTTTTAGATATTTTGGTTAGTTGAGACCCAAACATTTTTGTTCTGGTTGCTTTGTCTTTTGGTTAGCTAAGACCCGAACATTTCTATTCTGGTTGCTTTGTCTTTTGGTTATTTGAGACCTGTTTTGACACCGTTGTTTCAGGTTGCTTCGTTTTATGATCTATTGAAACCTGTTTTAGGTTGCTTCGTTAGTTCAGACCTGTTTCAGGTTGCTTTGTTAGTTGAGACCTGTTTCAGGTTGCTTCGTTAGTTGAGACCTGTTTTAGGTTGCTTCGTTAGTTGAGACCTGCTTCTGGTTGCTTCGTTAGTTGAGACCTATTTCAGGTTGCTTCGTTAGTTGAGACCTGCTTCAGGTTGCTTTGTTTTATGGTTAGTTGAGACCTTTTTCAGGTTGCTTCGTCTTTTGGGATTTTTTGGTTAGTTGAGACCTACGCTACAGGTTGCTTCGTCGGTTGGGATTTTTTGGTTAGCTGAGACCTGTCAAGACAGGTTGCTTCGTCTTTTGGAACTTTTTTCTAGTTGAGACTTGGTAGTTGCTTCGGTCATTATGGATTTACGTGTTAGTTGAGACCATTTGGTTAGTTTGGTTCGTTCCCAAGTGAGATCGATTAGTGTTAGAAACGATAAAAAGTGTTAATTATTATTATGAATTGGTCATAGTTTAGTTTATAGTTTTATTAGTAGTTTTGATGTAATAAAGTCTATCTTGGTCAAGTTGACCAAGGTTTGACTATGTGTAGGGAAAATAGAATAGTTTTGTAATAAGTATATATACTCATCTTGGAGGAGTATATATACATGTCTTGTCTTTGTAACACTCACTTCTCTCTCCCATTTCTATTTTCCCTTTTTGAAATGAAAATTTAGAAATTGATGAAAATACTCTCTAGCACCTCTTCTTTATTCTAGTAACTTTCGTATGGTATCTACTTAGCAAACATAGCATGTAACAAGTGGTATCTATCGCCGGGAGAGATCTAGTGTAGTTTTCGTGATCAAATCGAGCCTAATTGCAAGAATTTTGATCGATCTAGCTTTCGTAACATAGAAACTTGTTAATTTGAAGGGATAACTTTGAGTTTATCATTTTAAACTGTTAAGAATCAAATACGTAAGTTTTCTTAGGGTTTGTAGCTACGAATTCACGAAAGTAAGGGGTTTCTTGCTATTTTACGAAAGTAGAGTTTCTTTAGGAATTACAAAAACAGGTTTCGTATTATTGAGCTTTCGGTAACCGTTGGGTTTCATATACTGTAAGAGGTTTCGTATTCTTTGTGGTTTCGTATATCAGAGGTTTTGTATCAAAAGCTTGGTTTTGGTTTCGTAAATTCATGGTTTCGTATCACAAAAGAGGTTTCGTATCATAGTTTTGATAACAGAAGGTTTCATAAGCGGTTTCGTATCATTGTTTTGTATAACAGAAGGTTTCATGAGAGGTTTCGTATCACTGTTTTGATAACAGAAGGTTTCGTAAGAGGTTTTGTATCACATCTTTAAGGTTTCGTACACTGTTCAAGAGGTTTCGTAACATCATTTTTTTTGAGGTCTCGTGACAAAGTTCAGCGTGTGATTCAAGACAAGGTTGTTATTTCTCGTTAACTTCACGATTACAATACTTCATCTCCAAAACGATCTAAGTTTGCTTTGTAGTCATTTAATACAACATGTCTACTTCTAGTAATTCAACCAACTCCAACCAACAAACTCTTGCTGATTCAGGAGCTAATGAAAGACCTCTAATGCTTGAAAAAGGGAATTATATTCCATGGGAAAGTCGATTCAGAAGGTTTTTGGATAACAAGCTTGAAGACGGGGAGAGAATGTGGAATTTGATACAAAATGGCCCTTATCAAAGACCCATGGTTGTTGATCCAATACATCCTACTGTACCAATGCTTGAACCGTTGTCCAAAATGACTAAGGGTAACAAGAAGCAATACATTGCTAATGTTAGGGTTATGAATTATCTTTTTCAAGCTATACCAAATGATATATACAATTCAGTGGATGCATGTAAGAATGCTAAAGAAATGTGGGAACGAATCAAAAGGTTGATGCATGGATCTGAAATTACTACTCATATGAGACACTCACGTCTTAAGGATGAGTTTGATAAGTTTGCAGCAAAAGAAGGGGAATCTTTAGACTCTATGCATGAAAGGTTGACAACACTTGTGAACATCATGGATCGTAATAATGTTCGTCTGATACCAGTGGCAATCAATACAAAGTTTCTCAATTGCTTGCAACCAGAATGGAGTAAATATGTTACCATGGTTCGTCATAATCAAACTAGACCTGCAGTCTCTTATGATGTGTTGTATGATCAGTTAGTGCAATTTGAACCACATGTTCTAGCATCAAGGGCAAAGAAAGCTACCAAGAATCATGATCCTTTAGCTCTTATTGCTCATTCAAATGCTTCTTCATCACATTCTCATGCAAACTCTTCTTATTCTACACAACCATACTATGTCACACATCCTCCATCAGTCATTGATTATGATGATAAATATCAAGGGGAGTTACAAGGTGATTCTCAAGAGGATAAGCTTATAACTGCTATGATGTTACTCGCTCAAGCAATCTCTCAAAAGTTCTCTACACCCACCAACAATCGTCTTTGTTTTTCCTCTAACACAAGGAATCAAGTTGTAGTTCAGGATGGTCGAGTTGATATACAAACCAAGAATGCAGGTTATGGTGTAAATGCTAACAAGAATGCAGGGAGAAACAAAACTCAAGGGTTTAATGCAGGTGATGAAAGCAACCAGATTATTCAGCATGTTCCACGGACTGAGTCTACTCCAGGCAAAGCATATGTTTAGTGTTATAATTGCAATGAGAAAGGACATTATGCTCGTCAATGTCAGAAACCAAAAGTTCGTGATGATAAGTATTTCAGAGAACAAATGTTGTTAGCTATGAAATATGAAGCAGGCAGCAACCTCAGCAATAAAGAGAATGATTTCATGCTTGACACTTCATATAGATAAGATTTGGAAGAGTTAACTGCATCAGTCATGTTAATGGCTCGACTCTTACCAGCTAATGAGAATGCTGAGACTGTAGCATCTTATGATGCAAAGGCTGTTAGCCAGGTACATGCTTCATCTAAGGTTCATGAACAAATGAGTCATGGAAAACATAAAACTATTATTCAAACAACGGATGATGATCAAATAGATTCTAATATCATATTTGATGATCCGTTTGTGGAAAATAATGGTGGCACATCTGAACATGATTCAACTGCTCATGACGAATATCGTGAAATACAAATGCTAGCATACAATGTTCAATGTGAGGCTAAAAATCAAAAACGTTTAAATAATGAGCTTAAAAAGCAAAAAGATTTGCTACAACGGGAACTTGAGACGTTTAAGGATCGGGTCAAAACAATTGAGTCAAAAACAATTCAATACTCAACATACAAAGAAACATGTGATGAATTGAAACGAGAATTAAGGAATGATAAGGACACGATTGATCGTCTTGTGAAAGAAAAAGAAAAAATTCAAAATGATTTTTTCAAAGTTGAAAAAGAAAAAATAATTATTCAACATGAAACACAGTTAGAAAAGAAGGCTTTTAAAGAACAAGAAGATCGTTATCTTGATGATATCCTTGATCTCGAAGAGAAACTAAGTTATCATGATCGAATTGTTTATAAAATAGGTCAGTCAATTCAAACGATTCACATGCTTGGAAAGAAACCGAAAAAAGTTTATGATCCTTTTCTTAAAGCTGGGTTGGGTTATACAAATCCTGTGCGTCTTAAGAAAGCCATTACAGCACAACCTAAAATGTATGATGGTGATTTAATTCATAACAATAAATTAGGAATTCATACAACTGATTCGGAGGGAACTTTAGAGGATGCAGAAGAAAGTCGAAACAAAATGAGGCACAAAATGGTTCAAATTGATTATGAAAAGTTGAATGCGCTTTATGAAAAATTTGTTCCTCAACAAGAACTTTCTGCTGAACAAACATATTTTTCAATTCCTTCTACTTCTGATAATGGTTCTACGTCTAAAGATGTTCCATCGAAATCACCAGGTCTAAAAATACCAACAAAGAGTCGGTTATTAACAATGATTGACACATTGGGAGATACAATTGTCGGTTTCCAAACAAAGATTAATAAAACTTTTTTACAAGACACAGAATGAAGATGGTTGTCTGATAGTCAAAACGAATTAAGAGAGTTTTATAAAACCGATGTGATTCCGATGTCAAGATCTTTATACAAGACTTTGTGTGAAATCAAAGAGGAACTCATTGAGGAAGTGTAGGAAATGTTAAATATTTTTGTGTCAATGGAACAAAAAGTCAATGGAAAAACTCCAACAAAAAATATTTTGCAAAATGAAATTGATCGACTTTTGGAAGCATCCTTGACAAGTGAAATCCAAAATTGTGTGTTGCTTTCGGTAGAACAACAAAAACATGAATTGTTAAAAGTTGAACTTGAGAAAAGTTCACGTGATTCAAGAGATATCCAAGCCAATTTGCTCAAAAGAATCAAAATTCTTAAAAACGATTTTTAAAGATCACAAGCTCAAAGTATTGATTTTGAACTCAAATTGAAACATCAAAAAGAGAAAATGGATTGTGATGTCTCTTGGAAAGCAAAGTTGTCTACATTGCATGATGAGAACGTGTTGCTAAAACATCAAGTTGAGTCTACTGTTAAAGAACGAGAAAATATTAAACTTGAATTTCAAAGGCTTTTTAACTCAATCAAAGCAACACGGGCTCAGCATCAAAATGAAATTAATGAAATGTTTGAAGATGTCACTCAAAAGACATATGCTTATGCTGATGTTCGTGCTCAAAATCAAGATCTTTTGATGACAATTTCTGAGCTTAAGAGTAAGCTTAAAACGATTGACAAAGGGAAGCATGTGAATACTAAGTTTGACAAATCTGAGACCTTAGGACAACTTCTTTGTGTAACACCGTTCAACAAAAATCTAGCAATTAAGGCTAAGAACGTGTCAAACACTAAGGTTACTTCAGATAGGTCAAAACCAGTCACTTCACAGTCTACTCCCACAATTGAGAAAAAACAACAACACAATGCGAATGTAATTGCAAGAGGAATGTATAAGATCAATCAGGAAGACACAAAAACAAAGCAGTCTAAGGCTAACACAAATGTTTCTAATTCCACAGGTGTAGGCAGTTCAAATAGTGTTAGAAGACCCAAGTCTAAGGACAATAAATCGAAGAATAATGTCTTGAAGAACACTAAGAGCTCATCTACATATGTTTTGAAGACAACAAATAATGTTAGCATAGATTCTAATAAATGTGAAACAAAACCTTCGAATGTTTGTCAAACCAATGCATGTATAACAAGTTCTAAGACTGTAAATGCTGTAAATGATGGTTTGAATATGTTGTGTATTTCTTGTGGTCTTGATGTATTTTTGCATTCTCATGAAAAATGTGTTGCACGTAATGCTTTGACTAGGAAATCTAGTGTCAAGAGAGCCTTATTCACTTCCCCCGTAGCAGCAAAATCTAAGAGTTTAGGAGCTACATCTGTAGTTGCAAAATCTAGATTCAGTGTTGCTAAAACCCCAACAGCAACAAATAAGGTCTCAAGTGTGTCGCCACTATCTCAGAAATCTAGTCAAAGTAGGATACTTAGCAGTTACATGAAAAATAAAATAGCAACAAGCAGAAAATGGCAAAAGTGGTTTGAATATTAACAAGGTTTTAATTGGACACCCAAAAGCAAAACTGCGAAATCACAATCTAATGTTCATAAGTGTAGAACCAGTGTTAAATCTAAGACTAACACACCGGTTACCACTAATAAATGGGTAGCCAAACCGTCCACTCTTCTATCTGCATTTGTTTCATGTAATGCAGGTGATCTAGCTTGTGCTGTGGATTGTTGATAGCGGATGCTTAAAGCATATGACAGGCAATCTTCAACTCCTAAGAAATTTCATTGAGAAATTCATAGGAACAGTCCGCTTTGGGAATGATCATTCGTTGCAATCACAGGCTATGGAGATTATGTTCAAGGCAATCTCACTATTTGTCATGTATATTATGTTGAAGGCCTTGGGCACAATTTGTTTTCGGTTGGACAATTCTGTGATGGAGATTTAAATGTTGCCTTTCGATCAAACACGTGTTGTGTTCAGAATTTAGAAGGAGATGATTTACTTACGGGTTCTCGAGATTCAAATCTTTATACTATCTCCATTTCCGAGATGGCGGCTTCTTCTCTTGTGTGCTTAATGTCCAGAGCCACATCAACAAAATCTTGGTTATGGCATCGTCGGTTGTCTCATTTGAATTTTGGCACCATTAACCAACTCACTTCACACGATCTAGTTGATGGGCTTCCGAAATATGAGTACCACAAAAACCATTTATGTTCAGCTTGTGAACAGGGTAAAAGCAAGAAAGATTCACTTCCATCTAAGTTGGTTTCAAGCACAGAATCCAAACTCGAATGACTTTATATGGATTTGTGTGGGCCAATGAGAGTCGCAAGTATCAATGGCAAGAAATATATTCTCGTGATCGTTGATGACCATTCTCGGTTCACATGGGTAAATATTCTTCGCACCAAGGATGAGGCTCCAGATATGATTATTGATTTTGTTAATCAAGTTCAAAGGAATTTAAAGGCTTCTATTTTGACGATTCGAACTGATAATGGAAACGATCCATGTCAAGTTTGATGAACTCATGACTATGGCTTCTGAATGCAACAATTTAGAACCCGGAATGAACTGCTCAAATTTCAATGATTCATCAGAAGATTCATAATCCGTACCTTCTACATCAGACTTGGATAATCTGTTTGGTCCTATGTATGAAGAATACTATGCGATGAGATCACAAGAAGTGTCTGATAATTCCGCTGCTCATACTCTTGATAATGACCACACTTCTTCATCATCTTCAAACGTCATTGAATAAGATGATGCTCCTCCAATAGTATTCTCTTCGAAAGAACAAGTTGACACTGAACCAAACTCTCCTTTCATGAATGAAGTTGCCGATGAATTCGTTCAAGAAGACGTTGCAGATTTTGATGGAAATATGTTTCATAATGCACCACCAACTCCTGAATTCGATGTTGTTGAATCTTCTTCAACATATCAGGATCCATCAAATATGCATCAATTTCACCAACAACATCGCTCAATCGATAGATGGACTAAGAATCATCCACTTGAACAAGTGATTGGTGATCCCTCAAAGCCGATAATGATAAGGAAAAGACTTCAAACTGATGCAAAAGTTTGTATGTATGCACTCACAGTGAGTACAATTAAACCAAAAAATATCAAGGAAGCTATGCTTGATCACAGTTGGATTGAATCCATGCAAGATGAGCTTAACCAGTTCAAACGCCTTGATGTTTAGGAACTTGTCGAATGTCTTGTTGGCAGAAACATAGTCAAAGTCAAATGGATTTGGAAAAATAAAACTGATGCTGAAAACATAGTTATTCGGAACAAGTCTCGTTTAGTTACCAAAGGATACGGTCAAGAAGAGGGAATAGATTTCGAGGAATCGTTTGCACCAGTTGCAAGACTTGAAGTTGTCAGAATTTTTGTGGCATATGCGGCTCACAAGAACTTTTTAATTTTCCAGATGGATGTTAAAACAGCATTCCTGAACGGTCCACTAAAAGAGGAGGTTTTTGTTCAACAACCCGATGGTTTTGTAGATCCAGACTTTTCAACTCACGTTTATCGTCTTAAGAAAGCTCTATATGGTCTCAAACAAGCCTCGAGAGCCTGGTATGACAAGCTTTCCTCGTTTCTAATCGAACACCATTTCACAAAAGGTATTGTCGATCCGACATTGTTTACAAGAAGACACAGGGATGACATTTTGTTAGTTCAAATCTATGTCGATGACATAATTTTTGGGTCAACTAAACCAGTTTTTGCAAAAAGATTTGAAAAACTCATGAAAGATAAGAAATGTCAATGATTGGCGAAATGAAGTTCTTTCTTGGACTTCAGGTTCATCAATCTCCCTGGGGTATCTTTATAAGCCAATCGCAATATACTATGGATATTCTTAAGAAACACGGGATGGAAAAATATGAGACTGTCAGCACACCAATGGCTACTACTAAACTAGATGCAAATTTACAGGGTACCCTAGTAGATGAAACAAAATATCATAGTATGATTGGAGGACTTATGTATCTTAATGCTAGTAGACCAGATATTGCCTTTGTGACATTTGTTTGTGCGCGTTATCAGGCACTCCCAACTGAAAAACACCTTAAAGAGGTCAAAAGGATCTTTCGTTACCTTAGACAATCCATTAACATGGGTTTATGGTACTCGAAGGATTCTGGATTTAAGCTAATTGCATATGCAGATGTAGACCATGCAGGGTGTAATGATGATTGCAAAAGCACATCCGGAGGCATTCAATTTCTAGAATATAAGCTAGTCAGTTGGTCGTCGAAAAAGCAAGATCATATAGCAATGTCCTCTGCGGAAGCTGAGTATGTATCCTTGTCTGCTTGTTGTGCTCAAGTCATCTGGATGCAAACACAACTGCTGGACTATGGATTTCGTTACCACAAGATTCCGATCTATTATGACTCAAAAAGTGCAATTGCTATATCTTGCAATCCCGTACTACATTCAAGAACAAAACACACAATAATCCGCTATCATTTCATCAAAGAGTATGTTGAAAAAGGTACAACTGAATTATACTTTGTCGGGATGGAATACCAGC